>JARHVA010007895.1:0-140000 GCA_037957365.1 Torreya grandis
AATGGATTTGAGTTTGATGATGAGGTAAATGTTGGAGCTAATGAGCACAAAAAAGAGTGTCAAATCCCTATCAATAATAAAGCAACATTGGAAGAATGTGACTATGTCAAGATAAAAATTTGTGAGAGTGAAGAGTAGCATAGATAACAATCTTATTTTGATTCATTTGCAACTATATTTGGAAATTGGGAAGGCAATTTGGATACTCTAGACACTTACCACATAATTTTTCAAATGAATATGAAGTTTAGAAAATTTTCATGATTCTTAAAGAGTAGATTGAGAAGTGCCAAGTGAGCATAGAAGATACCAAGTAGGCTGAAATGTCAAACAATCCTAAAAGAGAGCTAAAAGGATCATTAAAAGGAGTCTCAAGTGATTTACTTTTGTACATTTGAGATTTCAATAGTTTTAAGTCATTTTATCACCTTCATAAGTAAGTTTCCATTGGCAAACATTCATCATATGATTATTTATTCCCATGGAGAAGTTTTGATTCTAGAAACATTATTTTTTATCCTAGTTAAATCAATAGGAGTTATTCTACCACATCAAACTTATTTTTATGTATTGTGCATAATAATTTAGGTGCATTGTTTTGAGTGACTTTTTTTTGTGTGTTTTCCATAAATGCATTTTTTTTATTGATGTGTTGTTTGGTGTGAGTTTTATTTTTCTAGAGGCATGTCAATTTTAGATTATAGCATAAGAGTGACTCCATTTCCCGATAAGAGGATAAGGAAACTAATATATTATCATTTCAAGCATGATACTTCTATGAATCACCAATTTTTTGACCAATTTTGACCCCCAAGTCAAGATGGTCAACCCCTATAGGTTTAAACTTTTCATAGGTTTATTTAATCTTTTATATAGTTGTCATGGTCTTGTAATGGTATTATATCATCTTAAAAATGATTAAATACATCCTTATTTATTATTAATTAAGGTTGAGTCTCTTATGTACTTTTATAGTCCTAAGAGTCATTTATGAGTCAATGTTTTATCATGTGTGTTCAATGTTTAGC
Source organism: Torreya grandis (assembly GCA_037957365.1). Classification (NCBI taxonomy): domain Eukaryota; kingdom Viridiplantae; phylum Streptophyta; class Pinopsida; order Cupressales; family Taxaceae; genus Torreya; species Torreya grandis. The sequence goes on from JARHVA010007895.1 coordinate 1,029, forward strand.
ATGGTTATGAGTCATTATACAAGGTTTTTAATGTGTCTTAAAAATTATATTATCATGTATTAACATTTTTTCATGCTTTTATACATTCCAAAACCATTTAAAAAACATTTATAGGCCAAAGTTTATGATTTTTTTGTACCACCTTAAGTAAAAATATTTCAAGAAGTTTTATAATGTGCTTGATGTTAGAGAAGGGTCAGATATGGTCATAACTTGATTAAACTTATAATTCAACACCTAAATTGAGATAAATACTCCTTTTCAGGTATTTATGGGTACTTTTACAAACTTGAAAGATATATTTATAAGTGAAAATGGTTTAAATGGGTCTCTCCAAATTTCATAAGTCATATTCATGCTTGGGATCAAGTTTCAGGTCTTAAAGATGCAAATAACTCTCTCTCTCTCTCTCTCTCTCTCTCTCTCTCTCTCTCTCTCTCTCTCTCTCTCTCTCTCTCTCTCTCTCTCTCTCTCTCTCTCTCTCTCTCTCTCTCTCTCTCTCTCTCTCTCTCTCTCTCTCTCTCTCTCTCTCTCTCTCTCTCTCTCCATAATTTCCTTCATAAGATCATAAAAGCAAAATTCAAATTCCTAGTACGACCAAGAGAGATAAATTTGGAGGATAAAATTTTGGGAAATTCTATGCATTATAATAATCTTAAATTTTGTGGAATTGTTTTTTATATTCATCCCCTCTCCTTTATGAACAATCGTTAAAAGTGATAATATGTCATTATGTCTTGTCCATTCAAACATGGTCTAGTTTTGATCTTATTTATTCACTTTAGAGTTTGATGGAGGATAATGGATTTGGTGGGATGTTTCTAGAGATAAATTTACTCCTTTTAATGTATTTTTCATCAATCAACTCAACTTCATGAGGTGTCTTCAATAAGGATAATAATATCTCAAGTGTACGGAGCATACCACCCCATCTACAAGTGTTTTGGTTGGTTTGAAGTGTTTTTATCCTAAGAGGTTTCAAATTTCCTCATTATTAATGAAAACCCCATCATTATAACATGATACATGTTTTCTCTCTCTTAAAGTGGTTCTTTGTGGATAGTCCCTCAAGAAGAGTCATAATCTTGCTCTTTAGAAGCATAGTACATTGCATTAATAGTATTCTATAAACCTAATTGCCAAACATGGCCCAAATGGAAATGAGAAATAAACTATATCATGAGATAGAAAAATTAAACATATTATAATCCCAATTAAATGATAATAAGACTTAAATACATTCTCTAAAAAGGACTTAGATAAGTTTTGTCTACCCATAGGTTACAGAACTGTCGGTAGACATTCATGGACTAAAGGCCTCATGTTGAAGATGATAAAAGCCATAGAGAGACCATATATACCTCATAAACATTCATTTTATAAATTAAAATCCCTTTTAATCATCAATATCATGAATTAATAATTTAGACTCTCGTTTTCAACATACAAAGCCTTGCATATGAGTTGACCTCATATAAACTTGTATATGCAAATGAGCAACTTGAGATTGCATAATGTTAGTTTAAATATATAAGAATATTGGTAAAATGATATAAAATATAAAATGATTTTATGTAATTTCCATGAGCATATGACCCATGAATACTTTATCAACATTTTATTTTAGCAAAAAGGTAGACCTACAGGTTACAACCTGTAGGTCCTCATTTTGGACAAAGAACTAATTATCATGAAAAGAAGAGTATGTTAAAGATATGAATTAATATATGAATATTATAATACACATATAAATGTATACTCTTATTTTATTTTATAAACAAAATGTTTGCATGAATAATGTTGTAACCACTAGGGGAATCTACAAGCCTAAACACATACAATATATGCATGAAGACAAGAAGATAAAGATTTAAAGATGCTCTAAGAATATAATGAAACTCTTAGGATAGTGATAATAATATTTAAATAAATTTTGGATATTTCAAGGTGACAATTATCTATTTTTATGTAACAAGTTCAAATCTCAAATATCACCAAATAGCCACCTAAAACTAGGTCTAGATAGGTGTAAGAAAAAGATTATATGTTTGTGTAAGTATGGTGTCTTTAAAGAGATAATAAGGTTCATAATAAGTTAAAGAGGTTACTAATATAGTTAATAAATTATTTATTTTTCTAATTAATTTTCATTGAGACCTTGAAACTCAAAATGTAATCAAACCCCAAGAATGACCCCCTACAGGTTGGTCTAGGTATCCTAGGTAGTTTTGACACTTGAGGAAAAATCATAATGGATATAGTAGGTTGAAGCTTAGGTAGATTAAAAAGGTTAAAAATTTAATTATAGATAAAAATTAAATATGAATAAATGACCAAATAGATTGGTTAAGACAAAATACATTTAAACCATGTTCACACAGTCAACTAGGTACCTACAGGTCTATCTGGTCAATTACAAAAGACCTAAATGTTTTGAGATACATAGAGGTTTGTGAATGGAATTAATTTAATATGTATTTTTTATATTATGATAATTTTAATTCATTTAATACTCATATTTAGTGAGAAAGGGTGAAAATGTTGAAAACTCTATTCAGGCCTAACAAGCCCAAGACCAAACCCCATAGGTCTATAAGTACAATCATATAAAGAGTGGATTATCAATGTAAAGTGAGAGTTTGAGGAAATTAATAATCTCATAAATTTATAAAATACCCTAAAATACTATCCATAGTTAAGATAATACAAGGAAATTTCCTTTTAGGCCTTTAAGACCTCCTCAAGCTCTCTTGGTGCAAGACTACAACTCAAGACCCCTCTTCTCTTACTTGGTATGACCTTGGAACTATGCATAGAATAAAGTGGATTGTATATATGTTTAATGGGTCCCTAATATTCAAAATTATGTAATTATTTCATATTTTATTCCTTTAACATTAATGAACAGAGGTTAATAACTCAAACCACTCTCTAATGGCCTATTTGTAACTTGAGAGCCAAGCTCTTACACTTGGATTTGTATGAATAAGATGCATGATAACTTGAGATCATAAATAAATTTTAGAGGTATAATTCACTTAATATTTTTTTAATTATTTATATAATCAATTTCTTAGGTTTTATGAACAATATCTGTAATACCATCCATAGGCAGGGGAAGACAGGGAAAGTGCCTTTTAGGGCTTTAAGACCTCCCCAAGCTCTCTAGGTGAAAGACTACAACTCAAAACTAGTATTATATCACCTGGTATGGCTTTGACACTATTAAATGAATCAAATTTATTTCATTTATGGTGTATGGGTCCATAAACTACAAACTTCTGGCATTGGTTGTTAGTTTAGGCCTTTAACCTTCATGAACAAAGGTTAAGAACTCAAACCACTCTTTAATACCCTATTTACAACCTGAGTGCCAACTTATTGAAATTGGATATGTAAATATAGGATTAATGGGAACCTAATATCCTATTAAAATTTGAGGGCCTAATTCAATTGAGATTTTTTTCATTGGTTTAGAAATTAAGGGCCTAGTATATGTAATTAATTTCTAATAACCTAAACCACTTTAAACCCTCCTAAAACCCTAGTAAGGACATGATGAGAGATATTGACCTCTGAATAAAATTAAATGACTTCAATTTATTATAAAACCTCATAAACATTGTTTATCACTCCAAGTATGTTATCACCATGAAATTTTCTTGTACCTACAACTATATGGATTGTAATTAATGTTATGTTTTGTAAAGTTTTAAGGTGTTTTGTAGGGTTTTGAGAAATGGAGCACGTGGAAGCTATTATGGAAGGTTATTTGGGATTTATTATAAATTTAAAATATAAAAAATATGTAAAATACACCATGAAATTGATCCTCCAAGTCTGGTTTTTAAAGGTAGTCTAAAATAGGCTTTTAAAAAGGCTAGTTTATTGGACTATTTCATGATTCTCACAATTCTACATGGTTTAAGGACATGAAATTTGGCATGTAAGTTAGTGATAAGATTGTTAAATTTAATATAAATTATTTTGTGGTTTAACATGTTTGGTAAAAAATTTGAGTATAAACTGAGTCATATAGGCAAGGAGGCCTAATTAAGGGAAGATAACAACAAAATAAACACACTTCCACTCATAATCAAGTTATAAAATTTGTCATGGAGGTGTAAATCCATACCAAGTCCTCAAATATGTAATAATTTTTTCATTAACTTATATAAACTATCCTACATAAGGAGGTTTATATGTTTTTAGGGATACAATGATTTGAAGGCTTATGAGAGCTTAAGGAGAAAAATGAAGTCTTGGGAGTTGTTTCATGAACCCAAATGATTTGAGTCATATTTTATAAGGTATTTTAATTCCTTTCATGGAGAGAGATATATTCCCTTGATGAATTTGAAATCAAATTTTGAGCCATTTGGATAAGATAGGCATAGTAGACCAAGGGTTAAAGACACCTAAGGAGTTGGGTGATGGTTTTCATTGAGATGTTTAAGTAAGGGAGTTTTAAAATTTAGATTAGGTGTCAAAGATTAGGTATAAATTAAATTAATGGAGATATAATTATAAAAATTCCATTTGTCACTTCTCATATACAAATAAGGGTAGTTTTGAAGAAGATGACCAAGGTGTCAAGAAAGTAATCAACTCCTAGGATACTTGGCTGATGAATCACCTTTAGAGGAGGAACACATGTTGTATAATACTTATTTATATTATTATCCAAATCCCTTATTTTGTTTAACTCATGTGTATATTTTTCAATCTCCCTCCTTTATGCCCTCTCTCCTTCCTTATTTCTCTATATAAACTGCCTCTCTTGACAATGTAGGGGATCCACATTTGGTATGGGGAAGCCCTACTGAGTTGAATACTAAATTTTCCTTTGTAATAATGATTTAAATCTAGTTTGGGTTTCTCAAATTCTTACATAAGTGTGTGAAGTAATTTGTTATTCAGTGATAAGTGAATAATTATCTTTCCTTGTATTCATATATCTCTTTTATGCTTTGTGTGAATAATATGCCTTTTAGCAGGTCACATGATGTGTAACTAGTTGCTTTATGTGTATTTTAGTGATAATAATAATACTAGTGTCTTTTATCAAAACTACTATTCATCTACCTCAAAGAATACATTTCATTCTACCTTTATGTTGAAACACTTTTGTTAGGAGAACCTTGGGTTTTGATGTTGAGAGTGGAGTCCTTTGGGGCTATCACGTGACCATGGTTGAACATTTTGTGGGATTAGAGAGCTCCACAAATGTGTGTAGCACATTTTTCATGTACTCCACATGTGATTAGAATATTATTAAATGTTTTTAATAATTTATGTGGCGACTTCCATGTTTTGTGGAAGTGGGATAAATTTCCTTGTTTTAGGGAATTAATTGTTATATTTTATTATTTCCATGTTGACTTTCATGTTTATTAGAAGTGGGATTGACCTCCTTGTTTCAATTAGTTATTTGTAATCTCATTGCATTGTAAGTTATGTAATCCTTTTAGAAGAGAGAGATAAGGATTGCATGTTCCTTATTAGGAGGACTTGTGGATTAGATTGACTTCATGAAGGATGGTGTGTTTCTTTGTGGATAAGGCCATCTTGGATAAACATGGCATGTTTCTCCTTATTGGGTGGATTTCTTACTCATTTTTTTATATACATGTGTGGTGTGACTTTTCATAATGATGTTTTGATTATAGGGTGTGGTATAGCAGCTTTTGGTATGTTATTATATAGGTACATAAATGGCACAACATGTGTGGATTATTGTTGACAGATTTTAGATTTGGATCTAAAAATTTTAAAAATTATTTTGTGAATTATGGAGGAGATATTCTATCTCTGTGAGAGGTTATCTTTGGAGAGTTTGTACTCTTGTTTTGTTATAATTGTATTAAGGACATTCTTCATGGATGTAGTCCACATTGGGTGAACCATAGTATACCTATATTATGTGTTATTACTAGTTTTTAATTTTCTCCATTAAAGTATTCATTTACTATGATTTGAGGAATTGATTTCGTGATATAAGTATTGCATAGTGAAATATAATTTTAGACATTTAAAATCTGGTTTTTGTGTTTTAAATTAAGATTTTATGGTAAATTAAATTTTATTTGAATTCATTTAATTCCTAACAATTGGTATCTGAGCTTTGGTGATGTTTTTTGCTGAAGTGGTAAATTACAAGAAGGGTTATTATCTTGAGTGGGAGCTATGGGAGAAGAGATTAGATTCAAAGTTGAGAAATTTGATGGAAAATTTTTTGGTTTGTGGACAATGCAAATGCAATATTACCTTTATCAGAAGGAACTTCATCTCCCCTTGGAGGGAAAAGGAGAACAACCTGTAATATGAGTGATATTGATTGGACATTGCTTTATAGAAGGCATTGGGAGCCATACAATTATACCTTGCATATTTTATTACATTCAATATTTTATATGTGAAAAATACAAATTATCTCATAGATAAACTTTTAAAGTTGTATGTGAAACCCTCTACCTCAAACTAAATATCTCTTATGAAAAGATTGTTTAATATGAAAAAATCTAAGAATGGTTCTATTACTAATAATTTAAATGATTTTAAGATGGTTATAAGTATGATCACTTTTATTGGAATTAAATTTGATGATGAAGTTAGAGTTTTTCTAATTTTGTGTTCTTTACTTGATAGTTGGGATAACTTCATTATAGATGTGAGTAGTGCAGTTAATGCCAAGAGAAGTTTAAAATTTGAGGATGTAGGTGTGATTATTAATGAGGAAATGTGAACGAAGAGCACTGGTGAATCATCTTCAAAGAATGATTTGAATATTGAAACTATAGGGAGGCAAAAGTACAAGTTCAAAGGAAATCATGGAAAGTTAAAGGGTATATCTAAATCCAGACCTAGAACCAAGATGATATCTTGGCATTATGGGAAGAATGGACACTCAAAGAAGGATTGTTGGTCAATTTGGGATAAGAATGCCAAAAACAAAGAAATGAATGAGGTAAATGTGACATTAGGTAAATCATGTCAAGATTCCTTAATTATTTCTTTGGATAATTTTTTTGAGTCTTTGTTTAGGGGCATCTTTTCATGCCACCCCACATAGGCATTATTTTACTAATTATGTTTAAGAAAATTTCGGACATGTTTATCTTGGTGATGATAAACCATGTGAGATAATAGGTAAATGTTATGTTTAGGTGAAAATGTATAATGGAAACACATGGCTACTTAAGAATGTTAGACATGTGCCTATGTTGAGATGGAATATGGTTTTAGTGGGGCAATTGGGTAGTGAGGGTTGTTTGATAATGTTTACTTTATATTCTTAGAAAGTTACCAAAAGTGATCATGTGGTTAAAAGAGGTACAAAATTTGGTATTTTATATTTGACTAGTAGTGTTGATTCTAGTGATTTAGTTGTTGTAGATGGAAATGCAGCTATGTGGCACTACATGATCAATCATATGAGCCATAAGGGCATGAATATCTTAAAAGATAAGTTACCTAGAATAAAAGTTATTGATTTATACTTTTTTGAGGATTGTGTGTATGGAAAATAGAAGTGAGTTAAGTTCCTAAAAGTTAGACCCACAAAGAAATATTATAAGCTAGAGTTGGTACATTCAGATGTATGGTGACCAACTCAAGTATATTTTATTAGTGGTTCCAATTATTTTGTCACTTTTATTAATGATGCAACTAGGAAAGTTTTGGTTTATATAATTAAAAGTAAATATTATGTATTTGATACTTTTAAGAAGTGGAAAGCCTTGGTTGAGAATGAAATAGGTATCAAGTTGAAATGTCTCAGATCAAATAATGGAGGTGAGTATTGTAGAAATGCTTTCTTTTATTATTATTCTAACAATGGAATCTATAGGCAAAGAATGGTTTTAGGAAATCCATAGTAGAATGAGGTATCTAAAAGGATGAACATAATAATAATGGAATGTGTTAGGAGTATGAGGTTACATGTAGGGTTGCCTTTATAGTTTTGGGTAGAAGCAGTTAGCATGAAAGTTTATCTTATTAACATAGGACCTTCAATGCCTTTCAATGGAGACATTCCTAATAAGCTTGGTCTGGTAATAATGTTGATTATTCTTTTCTTAGAGTCTTTAGATGTAAGGTTTTTACTCTTATTAATAAAGAGAATAGGACCAAGTGAGAGGCAAAATCAAAAAAATGCACATTTGTTGGTTATGGTGAGGATGAATTTGGTTTCCATATATGGAGGATTAGAGATAAGAAAATATTTTGGTCAAGAGATGTAATCTTTAATGAAAAAGTCATGTATAAGAATTAGTTACAGGAACTAGAACAAGAACAAGAATATGAATAGAAAGAGTACATAATATTAGATGGCATTGTAGATGATAAAGTATCCAATGAATCAGCTCAAAAACTTCTACACAAAGACTGTAAACTCCTATGGTAAGAAGGTCTTCTAGGGTAAGAAGATCACCTAAACATTTTTTTTCTTCTTTGAATTATTTATTACCCACTAACAATAGATAACCAGTGTGTGATGATGAAGCAATGCAAGTAGATGATAAGAAGATAGTGGGAATAAGCCATGGATGAGGAACATAAATCTCTCATGGAGAACCAAATGTAGGATTTGGTAAAGCTACCCAAGGGTAATATTGCATTGCCAAATAAGTGGAGTTACAAAATAAAATAAGAATATGAAGGGATAAAAATGTATAAGGTTAGAATGGTGGTTAAGGGATACACAAAAATAAAGTCTTGATTTTGATGAGATTTTTTTTCCTATTGTTAAAATGAATTCTATTAGGACTATTCTTGGTTTAGTTGTAGTTGAGGATTTTCACTTAGAATAGTTAGATGTGAAAATTTATTTTATTCATGGTGATTTGGATGAAGAGTTCTATATGGAGCAACCATAGGGATATGAGGTCAAAGGGAAGGAGAACTATTTGTGCAGACTAAAGAAGAGCTTGTATAGCCTAAAACAAGATCCATAATAATGGTATAATAAATTTGATTGTTTTATGTTGATACAAGGTTATCAAAGGTGTAGTTCTGACCATTGCATGTACATCAAATATTTATATGACAATTAATTTATCATAATATGGTTATATGTAGATGGCATGTTAGTTGTAGGAAAGAACATACAACATATTCATATACTTAATAAATAGCTTAGTGACTCCATTTTTTTTTAAGTATTTGGGTGTAGCGAAGCAAATCCATGGTATGATGCAAGTATTGCACAGTGAAATATGATTTTACACATTTAAAATATGGTTTATGTGTTTTAAATTAAGATTTTAAGGTGAATTAAATATTATTTTAATTCATTTAATTCCTAACACTTGAGATCATCTTTTCAAGCTTTCTTTAATATTTTAATTTCAAGTAGGATTGTCGAGTTTATCTTGGTGCATCACCTCCATTATGTTAGTATTTAATCTCATTCTATCCCTTTTCCTTCAAAGCAAGTAGGTTAGTTTTTAGTTTTAGGTGTTGTGCATGGGATCTCGACCATAATATAGAGACTCACCTCTAATAATTATTACCCAAAACATTTGAGGTGTTTTAATTCTATCCCAAATTGAATGAGGTTGGAGTAAACCTCCATAGGGTACAAATTTGGTTGATAACAACAACCATGCTAACATCATTCTATCTAATTAACCTACATAATACCAAATAAGCCTATAACTTTATATGTTAGCCTAGTGATCCTCATAGCCTCAAGACCCAAAAATGACATTCAATTAATTGTGGTGGGTTTAATAAACCACTAGTTCAAACTATACCATCCAATTTTTTATAGTGCTAAAAAATGTCTCTAGGAAAATCTATCCATTCACAGGGCTTGGTTCACACTTTAAGCATAATTAAATTCTAATTTTGAGCTCACTTGGAATTATAGGAAATTTCTTTAAAAAATATCATTTAATCTCCATAGGACCCTAAAAGGTGTCTAAAATATCTCATTTAACTCCATTAAGAATAGAGTAATGCACATCCATTGTTTGATCAATGCAACCTTGACCATCAAATCTAGTCAAAGGTATTCAAGCCCTAAAAATCCTTATGGAAGGAAATAGAGGATTAAAAAAAAACCATTTAGTTAAAAAATCATATTTTTTAAAAGAGGGAGGAGGTGATAGGTGATGATTTATCCATAGTCATCCATCTTCTCCTTCTTTAGCTCTAGATGACTACCACTAATCGAGTCTCCAAGACTTTAGACTAGATTATTTATTTCATTTTTAAATTTATAACATGATAAAAATATTTGTGAGTTAATTTTATAGTTACCCAATTTGATGGAAAGATTTTAGGAGGTCTGAGTCTCCCACAGTTGCTAAAATGTCCAAATAACACCACTACCTAAGAAAGGGATCAAATCTATTAAATTCTAAAGTTCTAGGTCTAAAATTACATTCAATATGGAATATAATTTAAAATATATGGGGATAATTTTTAGAGCCATCCTAACCCTTAGATTTTAAACCACCTGAATCAACTATGACAAATTGCATAGAGGTTTGTGAAAGTTTCTGGTTTAGGTTAAAAACATACCACATAGTCAACTTTATATAATCAAATTTCAGTTTTAAATAAAAATAAAAATTATTTTAAAAATTCCAATGGTTAGTTATACTAACCATCACAATAATATCAAATGAATAGTATCATTGAAAGTCTTGTGGCTATCAAGTCATGTTACCATTGTTTATCCATAAACCACTTAGATGTAGCCATTAGAATAACCACATGGCTTGCATACTTATAAACCATTTTAGAACCCATTAGGAGATTAACCTCCTATATTTTGGTCTTATATGGGTTGACTACTTAACTCTAGCCAATTTCCCTATGGAAATGGGATGGTACCCTTTCAAAGGACTTGTTTATTAAAATCAAACCCTTAAAACTACCAATTTTTAAAATTCATAACAAATAAAGTAGATATCCAAAAAATAAAAAATGAATTACATTTGATAATATTTTTTTCAATTATGATATAAATTTATCTTGGGCACATCCATGACTCATTTATCATGTATAAAACTTACACAAGATAAGGATAGATTATATAGGTAAAAGGAGTTTTTGTCATGAAACTTTTGAAAAATCATATATATTCTCTTATAAGTCCAAAAAATTATAATTTGAATTATTTTAATTCCATTATTAACCATAATTTATAGTATAATTAAAATTTGTAATTTTTGGAATTATTTGAAGTGAATAAAAATTAAATAATTATTTCTATACTTTCTTGGCTTCACAAAAATCATTGAAATTTCATTTTTTTTAGAAGGAGAAAAATTTTAATTTTAGAAAACTATAAAAAATGGAGAGGCAAATGTCCTACTAGAATTTATAATTTTATTTTTGACATTATTTAATCATTTAGCTAGTTTTATAGTATTATACAATCAATAGGAAGGGTATGCAAGAGATAGAGAATCATCATGCTATTTTATAATCTTTGTTACAATTTAATTCCATTATTCACATATGTTCAGATAAATAATTATAATTAAATGAATCTCAAACATATAATATAAATTATACAAATCATTAGAATTTTTATTAATAATAATCTCCAAGTGAACTTTTCAAGTCACCCATAAGGCTAAGGATAGTCTCGCCTATTATCCTTTTTCCATCATTAGGTGATTACTCTAAGAACCCTGAGTATACTATTCCCAATTCCAAGCATCTTCACATCATTATTCAAGGTTTTCAAGTTTAAAAAGTTAATTTTTGATGATAACTAATCCTTGATAAGGAACACATAGTAGGAAACACATCTAGGAGTCTTATATTTTCATCTACATAGAAGAGGCTTGCATACCCCAACACCTACTTACAAAGAAATAAAAGTAACATTTAAAATAATATAATTATAAAAAGTCATACATACACACATTTATAACACAAAATTCCAATTGAATGATAATAATAACATAGGGGTACCTCTTTCTTGTTCTATCATCTCTTGGCCATGGTATAGTATTAGCTCAATCGAACATACGAAAGTAACATGTAGGAGGGCATAGTAACGCATTTACACCAACCACTACCACTACACAAATAAAATAAAGTAGTATGGAACAAGAACCTAAATACACTAGCCACTACCACTGCTAAGAAAAAAAATGTAGGATGGCATGGGAACCTAGTTATACTCAACACTACCACTACAAAAATTAACATAAAACGAGTAAATTTCAAACCCATTTGGGAGGCATAATGATGCCATATTTAAAAAATAAATGGATTTTTAAAATATTCAATAAAATTAGGTAATATTTTATGTCTTTAAGGGCCATGTAAGAAATAAATTTAACATAGTATACATAAGCACAAGTGTGTCAAGTAATGGTAAAAATAAGGTAGGCCAAGTGGCCCTACACTTCTTGAAAATGAGAGAAACCATAAGGGAGTATCTTATCAATTTAAAGTAAATTATAAATCATGAAAAAATCATAGTACATGGAATCCTATATCAATTATCCTTTGGTATCCACACAAAATTCCTTCCTAAATGCAAGGTTAAGTCCTCCTCACCAAGGTTCCTTCCATCTCTACTTGGTTTACTTATTTCTCCTCTAGCTCTCCTTAAATTTCTCAAGTAAGGATTAGGCTAAGGGTTAAACTCTAAATTCTAATGGAAAGGTGTCATTTGTCCTTTCCCATCCCTTGGTGTAAGGTCAACAAGTCTCCCCTAGAAATAACTTACCTTACAAGCCCATGTCAAAAATCATGTCCATCCATAATAAATATCCCACTATACCATGACATAAATGACACATGGGATAGTATTTTAGATTTAAAAAAAACTTAAAAAAAGGTTTTCATCCATCATATAGCCAACACTTGCCTTGAATGCACCTCTAATCACTTCTAGAATACTAAAAATCAACTTGAAAAGTTGGTTGAATGTGTCCATCCTAGTTTTGGACCAATGAGTGCACTTATGTGGATTAAAATTACACTTTATGAATGAAATAAAAATTTAATAAAACTCCAAAGGTTTATAAGGAAAGGTGTTAATAGTATTGAAGGGGGTGAATATTGATAAGAGGGTTACAAAAGTCCACAGCTTATGACTAGGTCTACATATGACATACAGAATGGTTTGAATCATGTAAAGGTTAAATACTTATGACATCCCTCTATCAATTATGTTATCATTCCTAATATAGTCTTATTTACCTTTTCAACCTCCTATTTTAGTTTCACAATAGTACAAACATAAAATTCCTTACCCTAGATAGGCAAAGCTATAGAATGTAAACAATACAAGTGATATAAATCAACCCAAAATGCACATGTTATATCCAAAGAATCATATTTTAATGATAATAAAATCATACCAATAATGTAAACATATTTATAATAAATAATATGCTTAAGAACAATATCTCTAGTAGTACATAAATAATACACATCATAATGGACAACTAAAATATGGTAATTAAACTAACATCACAATGAATAGAATAACCATCTAAAATAATAATATATTTTTCTTTTGTAAGAAAAACAAAAAAATTACATAATATTTAATATATTTTTGTCACACATAATGATCCAATAACATATCTTTTATTAATAATACATCAAACACATGGAAATAGGATGTGTGTACAACAAAAATTATTTAAAAGTAATCACTATGAAAATATGGTCTCACACATTTGCACATTCATGAAATTTAGGTTCCATCATAAGTTAATAATAAATCATTGTTAACATTTTTTAAAAAACCTTGATGGATATTAATCACTAATAAATATTTTCATAAAAAATGCATCATGAAGGATGATAATGTATACACATAATAATTTCAAACTTTATCAATTATTGATGCTTTCTATCTTAAAGAAACAAATTGAGTCTCAATCTCTTTGAGTGTACACCTTAAGAGGTGCATCAAGAAAGGGGTGGATATATCATTGGTTGTTTTCGATATTTTTTCCATTTTTACCACTTTTTATGTACACACTTGTCTCCTAAAACCATTCCCCTAATCTTTACCTCATATTTTTTACCCTCCTCTATCCATTTACCACCTTCACTAGCCCTTACCTAACCTAAAACCCATTTTTTGATAGTTTAAATTAAATATTTATCCACATTGACCTTGTATTCTTATTGACAAAACTCATTAGGGTATAGGTCAGCCCCTAGCCGACCTAGTCCATAACCTAGTCTATTTTTTTTCAATTACGATACTAGGTCGACTTGGTTGACTTTGTCAGCTTAAAATTTTAGAAGGGTTTAGGGTTAGATCCTCCTATATAAACACATTAATTTTTCCATTCTTAGATAGATGGTGAGAGTTAATTATTTATTTGCACTTATTTACAATATGCTCTTTTACCATTCTACTCGAGGAGTCTTAGCTTAGGGTTTTGACTTAGAGAATAATCTTGTCTTATGGAGAAGTCTTAGATGATTTGGCCTTTATTAATGATACTTAAAAACCACAACAACCTCTTATGAAGAAATTTTAGCCAAGGGAAATATTTAGTCTCAACAGGTTTATCTTCAAGGTAAGTATCTTTAACTTTACTCCTCTCTTTAGTAGATAGAAATAACATAATTAATGACTTTTGAATGTATTTCTATCTCAATACATTAGGGTTTTACCTATACATAGCTTAATTAGGATTATCATATGAATTTTTACTTTTATGTTTACCTACCCCACTTTGTGCCATAAGATTTGGTAAGCACTAGATTAGATTTTGGATTACTTGTTATTAGTTTAGTGAATATGAAAACATAGGGCCTAGTTAGAGTTATTGCATAGTTTTTCTTGACTAGAGGATTTATAACCCTCCCTAGTGATATTATTTATGGTAATATATCCCCTATCTAGGTTTAGAGATTCATATTGGTAATGAACCTGATTATCTAATGTATCCTCAATCAAAAGTGTAAGTAGGAGTTGTCTTCTTTAAACTAGGATTATTTTGTGGATCTACTACATTTCCCATTGCATACATTCTAGTGTACTTGCCATGAATCTAACCCTTGTGGATTTTATTTCATGATTTCATTTCTATCATCTTATTATTTTTTTATATTTTTGATACCGTATCAAACCGGTTGGTATAGTTCTAACTTTTTGTGCGTAGCTTTAACACACAATCACATTAAAATAACCATGTTATTTTAATGTATGTCTTCATCAGATACAAGTTAATAGATAAAATAGGTAAACATATTATTACTATTGAGTCTTAGATAAGAACACAAGGTCAAATATGTCAAATATATCATCTTATTCTCTCTACCAACATCCACATCAGCAAACTAGGTTGAACATGTTGACTTATTATCTTTGTTAACATCCAAATAAAAAAACTAGGTCAAATAGGTCAAATTGTTCTCTCTTCCATCATTAAAATCAACAAATTATGTCATATAGGTCAACTTAGTTTCTCTACTAGCATCTAAATTAGTAAACTAGGTTGAACGGGTTAACTTAGTCATCTTATCCTTATTCAACACATAAGGTTTTGTAGAATTGGGTTGAACTAATCAACTTAACTTGCATAATTTTAAAGCATCATTCAAGGCACTTCCGTGTATAATTTTCAATCCTAATCATCTTCCAACACACCAAGTTTTCTCTTTTTCTCTCTTAGTCATTTCAATACTTCATTTCATTTTTTCTATACAAGTTAGTAGTATTTAAAATTGTAACCCTATAACAAATTAAGTCAACTCAATTGGCCTATCTTCTATCTAAAAGATTGAGTCAACCTATTAGACTTTTTTCATAAATAATCTTGATTCCACATATAATTAGTGACCCATTTGACTCAATTTTGTACTATTTACATATAGTGTTATCTAAATCGATTTTGTAACATTCTAAACTTGGGAATTAACAACTATTTGTTAGTAATTAATTCACACTTTCATTTTCAGTTATTTGCATGTTTAGAATAGCTCATATAGTATAAATAGGTGATTTTTAAAATTAACATTTAATTACACTATTTTTTTATTCTTTCACAAACTACCAAATCACACAATATTCAAAATGCATTTAATAGTTGTTTTCCCAAGGCCTACCTACTCGTATTTCATCACCAAGGGGGAATTTACTTGGTTTTATGGCCAAGTATAAATACATGGGTAATAATATATATTTTAAATTTAACTAACACCATTATCACTATGGGATTATGAATTGAGGGGGTAGGCCCTAATACCAAGCTAGTACCATTGCCAAAACATATCCCTTTAAGCCTAAACATCCTGAAACCATCCATAGATTGATTTCTAGTTCCCTATTTTAAGCCAACTTGCCTATCACACTTCAAAAAACACTTTCTAATAATCTAGTAACACATAGGAGAACCACTTAGTTAACATTTAATTTTTAGTTCATTTCTTTAACTCTGAACATTGTGTGTTGTATTATGAAAACTTACATTAGATAGCATTGGTGCAAGGTTTTATGTTGTGTGCCCCAATTGGATCACTCACAATAATCTAATTATTTGTGTGTTTTATTCCATTTATTACATCATTTATATTGAAAAAAATTTACCTTATTTCAGAACACTATCATTCTAGCTGATACAGTTTCTTATCGACTCTATCTTTCTTCCTTCTAATAATACATAGTTGATCATCATGACTATGTCTCTTATCTATCTATTTTTCCTTTTGTACATTAGTACATAGTCAACCTAGTAGACTCTATACTCTTCTACATTATGTCCATCACTACACATTCAACCTAGTTGAATCTGTAATCTTCTTAATCCCTTTTTCAATAATACTCTATCAACCCAGTTGACCTTGTCTCTAATTGTTGACTTTGATCTTTTATCTGGTTGATCTAATTCTTTATCTAGCTAACTTAGTTATCTATCTAGCTGACTTAGTTCATTTCTCATTCTTCTTACTTAGAATCCTTTTCCTTTTATCCAACATCATGAAATACCCTATCATAATCTTTTTAGATAGCCTAAATCCATTTAGACACTATATGGGGTGTTCTTTTCTTCTTCTTTTTAGCCTTTGGAGCATCTTGCAATGCCCATGCACACATTACTCTAGTCTTTGGGTCATATTGTGATTCCAACCTACATATCATTTAATACTTTTAGGCATCTTATTATTCCCATCCCTACATCCAATTACCTATTGGGTCATCTTATGATGCCCACTCTTATTCTACATGACATGATACCAAATTAATTCAACTTCAAGAAACCTTTAGAAACATGCAGGCTTGTCTCTCACATGCTCATCCTTGATCTATACGTTAAAATAGATCCTTCCCTTCATTTCATATTTTATATATGATATATATTTAACACTTTTGTTAGGATACTTACATGGGTCTCACCCTTTAAATAAGCTCTCTCCTTTCACAAACCTTAGTCTTTCCTTTTGGTCTTTTGATTTCCTCTTTTTCTCCTAAATTTCATTGTAAAACTGTAGATAGGACCTAGTCTTCCTCATGAATTCTTTCTCTTCTATTTTTTTCATAATTTTAAAAAAAATTAAACCCCTTGGGTTTATACTTTGTGACTTGAAATTTAAGACCATGGATAGGACCTGGCCTTCCTCACAAACACCATCTTTACCTTATTTACTTTCTACATGTTTTTGGCACCCTCGGGTTTCTCGTTTATGATTTTCATTGTAAGACCATGGATGGGACATATCCTTGCTCATATAATCACCATATTTCATTCCTTATCTAGAATGTATTTTGAAATGGTTATGAGTTTTGGGTCTTTATTCTCAACTTTGGATTTTGATTATTTTATAGATAAAATTTGCACTACAAATAGTGTGAGCATGTATTCCTACACTTCATTCCTATGATAAGGAATCACACCTTACTATCATTATATCCCTTTTTCACATTTTGTCACATTTTTTATGATTTGAAGTAATTCAAATTGTTTCATGTTTCATTCCTCTTGATTTCCTTTCCTTTCACTCCACATTCGATAAATCAAAGTCAAAATAACACTTTTATTTCACATAAATTTATAAGAATCTTAGATGTCATGCTCTCTAGTTTATCTCTCATAGTAACCAAGTCTAAACTATTAAAATTAAAGTAATTTTTAATACCCATGTTTGGTTCTCCAAATACCTATGGAGGAGGAATAGAAAAAATCCATCAAGAAATTTAAAAGCCAAATCATTTGAAATAAAAGTCAATGATATACAAAAGTCATTAACAAACCAAATTCAAAAGTCAAAACAACACCAAAATATGTGATTATAAGCACATCTATTATATCTAGTTGAATCTCAAAATCCATAGTTGGCCTCACAATAAAGTCGAGGTCTATTGGGGTGCAGTAGGATAATATATTAGAATTGGCTAATTCAACAATAGAGTCAAGATTCTTAGAAATGGGGATCATGTTGTCTAAAGGTATATCCATTTTAATTTTTAAATCATATGACCTTCATGGGATTCTCTACATACTTAATTTTTTGACCTAAGACTTGTGTGGCTAACAGTTCTTTGGAGTCCTTAAGGTAGAAAGTCCTTTAGTTTTGATAAACCTAATTTGAGTGTCTTGACTTTGATAAAGAGTTATTATACCTTGTTTTTTTACTTTATTCTCCCCTCCACCCATTTCATTTCCCCCTTTATAGGCAAAGTGTGATTATAAATCTATTTTCATTTCTATACTTCCCTCTTCTTCACATATTAGTAACATGCTAGCACTACTTTGTTTCAATTTTATCTATCTTTAGAATAAAATAATATTTTTGAATGACTAGGATTACTTTATTTACACCATGGATCTACATATCTAGACATGTTTTTATTTCCTTTACCATTTTTCATTATTATATTACCCCTTTTTGTCAACACCTAAGTCTATTTCTACTTTCATGTACCTTTTTTTATTGTTGAGTGAGGTTGGATTGTTACTTCTCAATCATCAATGTTGTTTCCCATTTTTTATGCATATATTTCCATTGATGATTAAGGATTGTTATTTCTCACTCTTCCATGTTATTTTATAATTTTGTTTATCCATATTTATTTAGGATTATTACTGCTTTTACATTGATGTTGTATTACCATCCTTTTTTACATGTATAGTTGGTTTGACTTGGTGAGTTTTCATTTCTTACTTAAGGTATACTTATTTGAGTTTTTTAATCTTTAGTAGCCTTGGATTTTTTGGTTACATGATTTACTCTAAAATTTGACTTGGTTATTTGGTCTAACATATCACTTTTCAACCAAGATTTCCATATTTCCAAGCATGTCCAATCTATATAGTACCAATTATCTTGGTTTTCATATGTTTGTTTGTTCTTCCTCTTTAGTTTTGTATCCTTGGGTTTGTCAAAAATAGTCCCTATGCTCTTCGTGATCAAAAATATAAACATAATAGATAGCTATCTAGTGATAAAGGTAAGTCAAAGTATGCATACATTAATTTTTTAGTTATTTCCCTTTTTAATCTTTACTTTTAGTTATAATATGTTGTAAAAAACTATAAAAATTTTTACCTTCAGTGTTGTGTATTTCTATGTTCTTTTTTCTATGCGCCATACCCTATTTCACCTAAGTGACATATGATGAGATTTTAGTGAGGCATATGTATACACATAATATTTTCAAACTTTATCAATTATTGATGTTTTCTATCTTGAAAGAACCCTTTGATTCTTAATCTCTCTAAGTGCACACCTTAAGGGGTGTATCAAGAGAGGGGTGGGTAGACCATTTGTGCTTCACAAGATTTTTTTTCCCTTTTTACCAATTTATATCTAGACACATGTCTCTTAAAACCATTCCTGTAGGCTTTTCCTTCTATTTTTACCCTCCTCTAGTGATTTACTATCTTCATTATCCCTTCCCTAACCTAAAACCCTTTTTTTATAGTTTACATTACATAGTCAAAAACATCAACTTTGTATTTTTATTAACAAAACTCATTAGGGTCTAGGTTGGCCCATGGCTGGCCTAATCCATGACCTAGTTTATCTTTGTCAATTATCATACTAGGTCAACTGGGTTGACCTTGTTGGCCTAAATTTTCATAAGGGTTTAGGGTTAGTTCTAATTATATAAACACATTCATTTTTTCGTTATTAAAGAGACAAAAAGAGTTCACTATTCATTTGTGCTTCTTTATAGTTTACTTTTCTACTATCGTACTTGAGGAGGATTAGCTTAGGGTTTTTACTTAGAGAATAATATTATCCTATGAAGAAGTTTTTTGATGCTTTGGCCTTTCTTAATGATCTTTACAAATCACAAAAACCTCTTGTGAATCACCTATTGTATCCAAATAATGCATATTATGAGAGGGTGTTCCAACCTCTCCTATATTTGGATAACATGGGATTACCTCTATGCATATGGGTTTCATATAATAAAGGTAAATAATTAGGTTAAAGGGCTAGCTCCCTTGATTTATCTCTTAAGCTCACACACTACACTAGACTAGTCACTTAGAGGATGAATAAAGAATAATTTAATAGAAAGTAACATATGATAATGAGGTCATACGCCAAGGATAATTCCACACAACACACTTTCATCTACACTGTAAGAAAAACTATCAAAATTGACCTCAACTCTATAACCTTCTAGCATAAGTGTTTCTCATAGAGGTAGATTATTATGCATATTTAGAGGTGGGTAAAAATAAGGTCTAATATAGACATTAATAGTCCTTTTCAAACTTAAATTTTACCTTAAAAAATAATACACTTCATGATAATTGATAGAAGAGGTACCACTCACACAATGCATATAAGGGCAAAATGAAAGCAAGGAGAAACAATCTTCATCACTTATCATGAAAATACACCACTTCAAATGCTTAGTAAAGATAATTATAGAAATAAATCAACTTAAAAAATATTTATCTTGAGGAAAACTAAGGTTCCAAACAAGTATGGATTCAACATATTAGGTTTCTACTAGATACAATTGCCAAAATGGCTTACATTTATAAAGCAAAAGAAAGAGAGAGAAGAGGAGAAGTTGAAGGGTCACAAGTCCATGTGTCAAGATGTGGAAAATATTTAAAATTTTAAATAATGAAATTCATAATATACCATGAATTTGTCTTAGACAAGTGTCCATCACAAGTATGTCATCTTCCTTTAATTTAGCATAGAGACTCTTCATGTGTCTCTTAGAAGAACCTTTCTTAATGTAGATTCCATATTATAGTAAATAATGGTTGTAGTAGTCATTAACACATATATATGACCTGAGGATGTGAAAACATTATTAATTCAAGTCATCAAATCTCTTTAACTAATGTCTTCCTTCATAACACTTGTATTTCACTTCTTGTGACTACTCACAAGCCCTTCTACACTTGTCTTCACACATGTCATCAAAATTATCTAAAGTTTATAAATTAAATCCATGGAATATGTGTTAGACACATGTATAAGATAATATTTTCATTTGATCAGTAATATAGATCTCCAAATATTTAGTATCTCGCTTCTCATTCTCAAACTTGTATAATCACCCTACCTTCTCACTATCTCATTTAGACTGCTTACAATGAAAATGTTACCAAAAGAGTTTTTATGATAAAATAGAGTGATAATGTCATATTATGACTTATAAAAGGCTCCTAAAAACCTTATACAATTATTTTTTTCAACAATCCCCTTTTGTACGTAAGAACTAGTCAAATCCTCCAAGAAACATAGAAATACATTTGTCCATACAAGAGATAGTATGGACAAAATGAATGGTGAGGATATTATAATAGTGATAAACATGTTACAAACACTTTAAATTATAAATTATCCCTTTTAAATTTATATTCCTTCATGTTTTCTCCATCGATTCTAAACCAAGGTTTTGAGAAGGTTTTTAGTGGTTTAGACTGTTAACAATGATTCATAAAAACCAAACATATAACTCCCAAAAAACTTCCACTAAATGTAAACTATGGAACCCATTAAACTATTACAAAATCTATGAAGCATAATGCATAGTTTTTATACTAATATGAGCAGATGAAAGTGACCTTTGAGCTCCTTTTGTGCATTTCAAGTAGGTCTGATAGAGGTTTAGGCCAAAATGGCCAATTTTAAGATTTTATCTATATTTAAATGTCTCATGTTGGCCTTATATTCTCTCATAAATTACATCACATGGTTTTAATAGTTCATTTGATTATCTAAAACAAGGTAGAGCCTATAAGGGTTTAGGCTTAGTCTAGGTCTAATAGACTTAGTTTGTGTCTGACTATGTGTATCTACCTATGAAGTTTATAAATGGTTGTAGGTGTATTTTATATCTCCTTCACACTCAAAAAATATGTATAAATAATCCCATTATTATTTAAAGGCTTCTTATTCATCATCTCAACACTTATATATCATTTCTATAGACTGTGTTACTACTAGAGTACTCTTTTTTATGATAGAACAAAGAGTATCACTACTATTGGTATGACCAACTTGAGTCCATGATGAGTTTTTAGGACTCACGAGGGAATTATTAAATAAATTTAAAATCTTTTTCATGTTCCTAAAATTCTAAAATCATAAAATTTGATAGGACTTGCTCCTATGATAGTGAATATAGGTAGGGGTTTAGTGGACTATAGGTTGAGGTTCAAAACCCTCTTTGATCAAATTCTACAATGTTTTAATTATCTCTAGGAATCAATAGGAATGATTTCACTATGATATTAAATTTTAATTGATCCTTTTACATATATACCTCTACCAAATTACCAATTTTTCATTCCTTTATTGCTTAGGCCAGTCTTTTATATGTATGACTATGTCACCTATAGGTGACTATTACGAAATAAATTTGAAAATTATTATAAGTGTTAATACTAGTTTAAACACTATATTTCATACCCTTTATTTATATTAAGCATCATAATATAATTACACACCTATATTATTTCATCTTAGGTCTTAGAACCATACTCTCCTCAATGTGTTATAAGTCTGCAGTCATACTATAGATGTTGTTTAAGAAACATGAGGCCTTCTTATAGGTGAAGATGTACCTAAACTTTGATTCACTCTTTTGATCCTTATTAAGGTCATTAATATTATCTCTCATGTGTATTATCTTTCCTTTTTCTTTAATAATATGCTATTATCTCTCATTATAGGTCACTATTGCATTTCAAGCTCTAGGCTCAACACGGTAGCTTTTCACTGAATGTTTACTGATTACTTATAGTGGGAACTTGATGGAATTAAGAGTCACTCAATATTCATTTTCATGTCTTTACATTAACTTTAGTCCCAAGATACAAGAGTGGAAACATTTATTCTCCCATAGACCTCATGGTCTTCAACAAACAGATGACATTGTCTAGAGCAAAAACATATTTTAGAGAAGTTAAGGTACGGTTTCCCTTATGCAAATTTTATTTCTTTGATTGACTACAAGATTTGTGTTTACTACAAGATAAACACTATAATATATGAATTACTTTATAAAATTCATTTGACATACCACCTATATCTTAGGTTTGGGATGGCTCCTCCATGTTTTATATATGATTTCATATGGTTGCATATGACTATGTATATTGGGGCTCTGTTTAGTCTTTAATCACTATCTTGAGAAGCCTATCTCAATCAACCCTAATGTTTTTCAATGCTAATATTCCATGGATAAATTAACTTTCATGGTTTGTGATGTTAATCATATATACCTTGTTTGATCTGAAGACACTTACATAAAGAGAACCTATGCAACTCTAAAAACATGATATGTAGACCACTACAATATTCCCTCCTAAAAAAATGAGATGTTCCTTCCCACATTACATGAATACATGTTTAAAATAACTTTAATACAACATGGAGATGACTAACGTCTCTACCAAAGCACACACAATACATAGAAACATTAGATCAATGCAAAAAATGAGAAAATATGCAAGTGATGGGAATGTGAAGATAGTTTTGAGTCACTATAATTATTAGAGATTATTCATGAATCTTATTCCACAAATTTTTAAAAAAAAAATTAAATATAATGAAAGGACATGAAGACTAATTTCATCCACCAAAAGCATTTATCTCAATTTTGCACCTCCTATTCATAACATTTAAAAACATGTTGACCTGTTTGACCTTGTCTAGAGAGAGATAAGAAATATGGATAATTTTTGCTCAATTTTGGTATGATTAAATAATTTTTAATGTTCATATGACTTTTTTGGAGTCTAAATAACATTTTTAAAGCTTCCACATGTGTCAAACTTATCCTATAATCTATATAACTTTAGAAACTCTCTTTTTTGCATGTGGTCTTCTTGTTTTAAATGTGGAACTTGTAATTATCAGTTATAAAATAGTTCCCTAACACATAAATAACACATGTGATTTTAATTTTAACTTTTACACACTTGTCTTAAGAAGTAAACTATGCAAATTCATTAAACTAGCCTAAACATTACATAAAATGACACTTAAGATAAATGAACAAGTGTAACCAAAATGAAATGTAATATGTGACACATTTAAAACCATGATGGATATTTTAGGACATAGGATATATCATGAAAATTTTTAACTTACATGGGGGTTGAATTATTTGACTAGGGGGTCAAATTAGTTAACATGTTGGTGATTTCCTAGGGGTAGCAAGCTTGTTATGCAAAAGACTAGTTACTTTCTCCTATCCTTAGGAAATGGAGTAAACTATACACTAAATTTGGTACTAAAAATACTCTAATAAGACACCAAAACACACAAAATATAATAAATGAAATAAAACACACAAATCAAGATAATGACACACACTTATGTTCTCAAGAACACTTAGGGAAAACACAAACCAAACTTAACCAAACTAAGCTATGTACAAACTAACCGAAAGAAAGTTTCTCCTCCTAGATCAAAAGGGTAGTTATCACCATATATTTCTCCATGAGATAGAGGAATGCATGAGGCAATCTTTACTTTGAGGATTAGATTTGATGTCTTCAACTTCTTGATGCTTACCAACCTCTTTGGCATGACATTCAATGTAATCATGGTAACTCTGAACATATCACCTATAAAGGTGAATTCCTCTTAAATTTAAATAAACTCAATATTCTTATGATAATCCTTATCTAAAAATTTGCTCAATGATTCTTCAACAAGGCACAGTTCCTTAACTTCCATGGTATTTGGAATGGGATCATATTTTTCACAAACTGTAATCTCCCCAAGATCATCAAAGAGTTTTGTATAATCTATCCAAGCTTGGTCATTATCCTCCATAAATAACTCTTGATCTATATTATTGTGTTCTTGACCTTCAACATTGAAAATTTATTAAATTTCTTCAAAAAATTTGATCTATTGCTGCTAATAATCCTTGTTCTCTCTCTCTCCTCAAGAAACACAAACTCTTCAACCTCATCTTCTTGACCATGTTCATGAATATCATAGTCATAATATACTACCTCATGATGTTCCTCAAGACATGATTGTTTAGTAGAAACTTTAAATTCTTCCTCCATCTTTTCATGATGAAAATCCTCTTGGATGGACTTCCATTATGGATAAGACATGGGTTTTTGAGGACAACGTGATGTGGTTTGACCATACATAAAGTTTTATCCTTTAACATCAACTTCTTGGTTCAAAGTTGGAACTTTGAGGCTACTAGGATATTTTTGATATTAAATGGGATCTTCATGAGGACAAGGAATATGAGAAGACTGATATGGGACATAGGAAAACACTTGAGGATAGGAGAGACAAACTTGTTCTTTAAAAAAAAATCACTTTCTCCATAGTTTTCTTGAGGCCTTTCAATAGTTACAAGTTTTCTCTCAACATTTTGGTTTTCCAATCTTGCAAGCCTATCAACCCACCATTATATATAACATCTCATTTCATGCAATTATTCGTTGATGACATAGTTAGATTATTCCTCTACCAACCTCCATTTATTCATCAAGAATTAGATAGACCTTCTCATCCTTTCTTTGAAATGCATAGGGATCACATCGTGTTCTTGATCTCATTTCTTCATCAACCTTTTAGATTCTAGCATCTCAGGCATAAGTGCCAATAAGGACTTAACTTTAGGTGGAATTAGAGTATGAGGAGAGGAGTATGGGTTTTGGTATTGACTTTGAGAGAATTATATAGGAGTTTGATAGCATGGGTAGAGCTATTGGGGAAGAATTTTTTCAATAATATGCCTCTTAAGATATTTGACTTCTTATTTAAGAACATAAATATTAAGATATTGGATCTCTTCTTCAAAGGCCTTAAACCTATCTCCTTGACATCCTTCTTCATAGTCTTCCTCACAAGACTCTTTAATAACTTCATAACTATATGGACAAGGAATGGGTTGACTATAGGGTGTTAAAACCTCTCCCATATTTTGAAAACATGGGATTCCCTCTAGGCCTATGGGTTTCCTATATAAATTCTAAACCAATAGGTTAAATGGTTAGCTCCCTTGATTTATATCTTAAGCTCACACACTACACTACACTAGACTAGTCACTGGGGGGGTGAATAAGGAATAAGGTCATATAAATTAACATATATAATGAGGTCATACACCAAGGATAAGTCCACAAAACATAGTCACATATACACTAAGAAGGAAAAATATCAAAACTTACAACAACTCTATAATCCTCTAGCATTCTCATAGAGGTAGATTGTTATGCATACCTAGAGGTGGGTAAAAATAAGGTTTCATACTAAACAATATTAGTCCCTTTCAAACTTAAAGTACACCTTAACAAATAATAAACTTTATGAGAATTGATAGAAGAGATTTCACTCACACACTACATATAAGGGTAGAATAAAAGTAAGGAAAAACAATATTCATCACCTATCATGAAAATACACCACTTCAAATGCTTTGTAAAGATAAGTAGAGAAATAAATCAACTTCAAAATCTTTATTCCAATGAAAAACAAGGTTATCAACTAGTATGGATTCACCATATTAGGTGTTTACTAGATACAATTTCCAAAATGGCTTGCATTTATAGAGCAAAGGAAATGAGAGAGAAGAGGACTGTAAGGGTCACAAGTCCATGTGTCAAGATGTGGAAACTAGTTATAAAGTGAGATAATGAGATGGAGAATAAACCATGAAGTGTTCTTTGACAAGTTTCCATAACAAGTATGGCATCTTATTTCAATTTGCATAGAGACTTTTCATGTCTATCTTGAAACCATAATTCTTCATTTAGATTCCATATGATAGTCAAGAATGATTGTAGTATAAATTGACACATACATATCACGTAAAGAGGTGAAAACATGATTGACACAAGTCATCAAATCTATTCAACTGATAGCCTCCTCTTTGACACTTATTTTTCCATTTTTGTGATTGCTCACAAGCCCTTCTAAACTTGTCTTCACACTTGTCATCAAAATTATCTAGAGTTACACAAGGAAATCAATGGAAGATGTGTTAGACACATGTCCAAAATATTTTTGTTATTTGATCAATAATATAGACCTCTAAATATTAAGTATCTCACTTCTCACTCTTAAACTTGTATAATAACCCTACCTTCTCACTATCTCATTTAGATTGATTATAGTGAAAAGGTTAGAAAAACCATTTATATTCTCAAATAAAGTGATAATAAAATATGAGGAGATATAAAAAAATCTCCTAAACACCTTAGATAATTATTTTTATTCAACAATCCTCTTTTGTACCTGAGAACCAATCAAATCCTCTAAGAAACATAGAAATAGGTCTATCTGTACAAGAGATAATATGGACCAAATGGGTGATGAGGAGCTTATAAGAGTGATATACATATTTAAAATAATTTAAAGGCTAAATAATCAATTTTTAATACATATTCCTTAATGTTTTCTCCATCGATTCTAAACTAGGGTTTTGAGAGGGTTTTTTGTGGTTTGGACTGATAACAATGATTTATAAAAAACAAATGTCTAACTCCAAAAATAATACCATTAATATTAAAATATGAACCCCCTTAAACTATTCCCAATTCCTTGTGGAACCATGCATATTATTTGTACTAATATGCATAGATGAAAGTGACCTTAGAGCTCCTTTTGTACATTCTAAGTAGGTTTGATTGAGGTTTAGGCCAAAATGGCCAATTATAAGAATTTATATATAATTAAATGGATCATTTTGGCCTTATATTCTCAAATTTAATTCCATAACATGTTTTTGAGAGTTAATTTGATCAACTAAAATAAGGTAGAGGCCATACGGGTTTAGGCTTAGTCTAGGTCTAATATACCTAGTCTTTGTCTGATTGTGTGTATCCACTTGTGAAGTTTACAAATTTTTGTAGGTGTATTTTATATCTACTTAACACTAAAAACATATTTATATATCATATTTTTATTATTTCAATTCTTCTCATTCATCATCTCAACACTCATATATCAAGTCTATAGACTGTGTTACTACTAGAGTGCTCTCTATTTGTGACAAAACAAAGAGTATCTCTACTATTGGTATGACCAACCTGAGTCCATTAAAAGTTTGGATTACTAATTAGTACATTATTAAATAAATTTAAAAGCCTTTTCATGATCCTAATATTCTAAAATCATCAAATTTGATAGGACTAGCTCCTATGATAGTGAATGCAAGTAGCATTTTAGTGGACTATAGGTTGAGGTTCAAAACCTTGTTTGATCAACTTTTACGCTATTTTACTTATATATGAGGGTCAATAGTAATTATTTTAATATGATATTAACTTGTACTTTGTATTTTTAAATATATATCTCTACCAACTCAACAAGTTTGAATTCCTTTATTGCTCAGGCTAGTCTTCTATATGTATGATTATGTCACCTATAGGTGACTATTAGGGAAGAAATTTTAAAGTTTCTTGTAAGTGTTAATATAGGTTTGAAAATTTTATTTCATACCCTTGATTTATACTAATCATCTTAATATCTTTCCACACCTATACGAGTTCATCTCAAGTCTTAAAACCATATTGTCCTCAATGTACTATAAGTCTACTGTAATACTATAGATGTTGTTTAGGAAACATGAGGGATTCCTATAGGTGAATATGTACCTAAACTTTTATTCAATAACTTCATCCTTATTGAGATAATTATGATTATATCTATGTGTATGATATTTCCTTATTCTTTAATAATATGTTATTATCTCTCATTATAGGTTATTATTGTATTTCAAGCTCTAGGCTCAACACTGTAGCTTTTCACTAAATGTTTACTAATTACTTACAATGGGAAATTAATGGAATTAAGAGTCCCTCAATCTTCATTATGTTTTACCTAGTAACTTATTTTAATTTATTGACATTACCTTTAGGTCTAAGCTACAATATTGGTAACATGGATTCTCCCATAGACCTCATGGTCTTCAAACAATAGATTACACTATCTAGATTAAAATTGTATTTCAAAAAAGTTAAGATAATGTTTTCCTTATGAAAATTTTCTTGATTTTATTTAATACAATGTTTGAGTTGATTTTAAGATAAAAAAAATAAGTCATGAATGACTTTATTAAATCCTTTCAAGTCTTGGTAATGAACTCCACATATGTCGTAGGTTTTGGATGGCTCCTCCATGTTCTGTACAGGCTTACATATGGTCACATATGATTATGTATACTGGGGCTCTATTCCATCTTTAATCATTATCTTTATAATACTATCTCAATCAACCCTAATATTTTTCAATGCTAAGATTCCATGGATAATTAAATTCCATGGTTTTTGAGGTTAAACATTGATAACTTATTTGGTCTAAATCCACTGCATAAAGACAACTTATGTAACTCTAAAAACTTGATCTATAGACGATCATGATATTCCCTCCCAAAAAAATGAGGTGTTCCTTCCCACCTTCTATGAACACATGTGAAAAACCACTTGAAGACAACATGGAGATGAATAACATGTGTTGCCAAAATACACACAATTCATAGAAACATCAAATCAATGCAATAAATGAGAAAACTTGTAGGTGATGGAAATGTGAAGATAGTTTTGAGTCACTGTCATTATTTGATATGATTCATTAAGCTCAAACAACCAATTTTAAAACTATTTCCATGGAATGAAATTCCATGAAGACTAATTTCATCTACCAAAAGAATTCAACTCAACTTTGCACCTCCTGTCCATACCAGCTAAAAAAATGTTGACCTATTTGACCTTATCTAGAGAGTGATTAGAAATATGGATCGATTTTACTCAATTTTGGTACTATTAAATCAATTTGAATGTGGATATGAATTTTTTTGAGTTTAAAGTAAATTTTTAAAGCTTTCACATGTGCCAAACTTATCCTACTATTTGTACAACTTTAGAAACTCTCTTTTTTGCATGTGGTCTTCTTTTTTTAAAATGTTGAACCTAAAATTGTTAGTTATATAATAGTTAATTGACACTTTCCTGACACATGGGATGTTCAATTTCACTTTGACACACTTGTCCTAAGAAGGAAACTATAGAATTCATTAAACTAGCCTAAATATTACATAAAGCAACACTTAGGATAAATGAAAAAGTGTGACCAAAATGAAATGTAATATGTAACCTATTTCAAACAATGATGGACATTTGGACCTATGATACCTCATTAAAAATTTTAACTTGCACAAGGGTTGATTTATTTGACTAGGTGGTCGAATTAGTCAACATTTTAGTGATTTATTAGGTGTATCAAGCTTGTTATGCTAAAGACTAATTGCATTCTCCTATGCTTGGGAAATGAAGTCACATGTACACTAAATTTTGAACTAAAAATCCTCTAATCAGAAACCAAAACACACCAAATGGAATACATGAAATAAAACACTCAAATCAAGACAAAGACACATACTTGTGTTCTTAAGAACACTTAGGGAAAACACAAACCAAACTTAAGCAAACTAATATATGTACAAACTAACCTAAAGCAAGTTTATCCTAATGAATCAAAGGTGAAATTGTCACCACATCTCTCTCTATGAGATATAGGAATGAATGAGGCAAGTTGTCTTTTGAGCATTGGATTTGATGTCATCAACTTCTTGATGGTTGCCAACCTCTTTAGCATGACCTTAAATACAATCATGGAAGCTATGAACATATCACCTATAAAGGTGAATTCCTCTTGTATTTCAACAACCTCAATCTTCTTATGAGACTCATTAGCTACAAATTATCTAAATGATGCTTCCACAAGGCATAGTTATTTGAATATCATGGTATTTTGAATGGGATTATATTGCTCACCAGCTACAATCTCCTCAAGATCATCAAGGATTTTTGTATAGTCCATCCAATCTTGGTAATTATCCTCCATAAGGAACTATTTATCTATATTATTGTGTTCTTTACCTTCAACATTGCAAAGCTCTTCGATTTCTTCAAAAAATTAAATATATTGCTACCAATAATCCTTGTTCTCTTTCTCCTCAAGAAACACAAACTATTCAACCTCATCTTCTTGACCATGTTCATGGATATCATAGTCATCATGTACTACCTCATGATGTTCCTTAGGACATGATTGTTTAATAGAAACTTTGCATTCTTCTTCAATAACCTCATTTTTCTCTCCTTCAAGAACTAGAGTTTCAAGATGTTCATATCCATGGAACATTTCTTGATAGGTATTCCACATACCTTGATCAATTTCCTTGTGAATATCTATAAATTAATTTATATCATCTCTTTCTTGACCCAATAAGGATGAATTTTTTGTATCCTTACCAAGTGGAATCCCTATGATGAGCTCTTATTCATAGTCACTTGAAACATCTTCTTGATCTATTGTACATTGATCTTGTTCTTCTTTGTTTGTCTCCCATAATATGGGTTCTCCTTAAAGAGGAACAAAGGTGGGAGTGTGTTGAATTGGTTAATTTTTGAGAATGGGGTTGAAGGGAGAAACTTGGAAGAACTCTTGGAGGGAGAGGAGGTTCTAATAGGCTATGGACATGTCATTTTCTTCAACAAGTGCCTATTGATTTTCATTATCTTCTTGAAACCTTTCCACAGCTTCAAATTCAACCTCTATATTTTCAAAAAATAATTATTTTTCATGATTAAACTCCTCTTGGAAGGACTTTCATTATGGATAATACATGGGTTTTTGAGGAGAAGGTGATGTGGTTTGACCATACACAATGTTTTTTCCTTTGACATCAACTTCTTGGTTCCAAGTTAGAACTTTGAGGCTAATAAGATCTTTTAGAGATTACATGGGCTCTTCATGAGGATAATTAATATGATAAAATGATATGAAACATAGGGAAACACTTGAGGATAGGAGAGACAAACTTGTTCTTCAAAAAAAAATTCACTTTATCCATAGTTTTCTTGATGCCTTTCAATAGTTGCAAATTGTCTCTCAGCTGCATGGTTTTCCCGCCTTGAAATCCTATCAACCCACCATTATATATAGCATCTCTAATGATATATTTAGCTTCTTCCTCTACCAACCTCCATTTATTCATTAGTAATTAGATAGAACTTCTTATCCTTTCTATGAGATGAATAAGGATCACTTTCAATTCTTGATCCCATTTATTCATCAACCTTTCTAATTCTAACATCTCAGGCATAAGTGATAATAAGGACTTCACTTGAGGTATAATTGAAGGAGGAGGATAGGAGTATGGGTTTTTTTATTGACTTTGAGATAATTGTATAAGAGTTTGATTGGATATTAAGGGCTATTGGGTAAGAATATTTTCAATAATATGCCTCTTAAGAGATTTGACTTCTTCTTTAAGAACCTAGATCTTAAGAGATTAGATATCTTATAAAAAGAACTTAAACATATCTCCTTAACAAAATTATTCATAGGATTTTTCACAAGACTCTTTAATGACTTTGTAACTATATGGAGAAGGAATGGGTTGACCATATGGTGGATAATAACATTGATAGGGTTGTGTGTAGCAAGAGTTATCAACATATCCACCCATGTCAAATTATTTATTCAAATGAAGCATGAGGAATGTTAAAAACATTATAAAATAGGTACTTAGACTATATGTAACCAAATGATGCATTCATAGTTTCCATTGATGCTTGTTTGATTACTTTCAAAAGTTGATAGTAGGAGGAACATAGTAATAATTCTTCTACTTTTTTGGACCTTGGTCCCACCAAAATTGCTACAATTGTTATACCCAAATATTTCACCATAGGAGAGGGTGTTCAAACCTCTCCTAATTTTGGACAACATGGGATTAACTCTAGGCTTATGGGTTTCCTATAGATAAGGTAATCCTCTAGGTTAAAGGGCTAGCTTCCTTGATTTATGTCGTAAGCTCACACACCACACTAGACTAGTCACTTGTGGGTGAATAAGGAAGAAGGTAATATAAATTAATATATTATAATGAGTTCATAAGCCAAGGATAAGTCCACATAACACACTTGCATATATACTAAGAATTAAAACTATCAAAACTAACCTCAACTCTATAACATTATAGCAAAATTATTTCTTATAGAGGCAGATTGTTATGAATATCTAGAGGTGAGTGAAAATAAAGTCTAATACTAAAAACCACTAATCCCTCTCAAAATTAAAGTACACCTTAAAAAATAATACACTTCATGAGATCTGATAGAAGAGATGCCAATCGTACAATGCATATAAGGTTAGAATGAAAGCAAAGAGAAATAATCTTCATCACTTATCATGAAAATACACCACTTTAAATGATTAATAAAGATAATTATAGAAATAAATAAACTTTATAATCTTTATTCCAAGGAAAAAAAGGTGTTGAACTAGTAAGGCTTCAAAGTAATAGGTGTGTACTAGATACAATTGCCAAAATGGCTTACATTTATAGAGCAAAGGAAAAGAGAGATAAGAGGAAAAGTGTAAGGGTCACAAGTCCATGTGTTAAGATGTGTAAAATAGTTAAAATTTGATATAATGAGATGGATAATAGGCCATGAAGTGTTATTGGATAAGTTTCCATCATAAGTATGGCATCATCCTTCATTTTGGCATAGAGACTCTTCATGTCTCTCTTGAAACTACCCTTCTTAATGTAGATTACATATAACAGTCAAGAATGGTTGTAGTATTAATTGACACATACACATGACCTAAGGATTCCAAAAAATTATTTATTCAAGTCATCAAATCCATTCAATTGATGGCCTCCTCCTTGACATTTTTTTTGCACTTCTTATGACTACTCACAAGCCTTTCTAGACTTGTCCTCACACCTATCATAAAAATTATCTATAGTTTCTCAAGGAAATAAATGAAATATGTGTTAGACACATGTATAAGATAAATTTTTCATTTGATCAATCATATAAACCTCCAAATATTTAGTATCTCACTTCTCACTCTCAAACTTGTATAATCACCCTACCTTCTCACTATCTCATTTAGACTACCTGTAGTGAAAAGGTTATCATAAGAGTTTATATGATAAAATAAAGTGATAATGTAATATGAGGAGTTATAAAACACTCCTAAACACCTTATATAATGATTTTTATTCAAAAATAATTATTTTTACCTGATAACTAATCAAATCTTCCAAGAAACATAGAAATAGGTATGTTCATATACGAGACAGTATGGACCAAATGGGTGATGAGGAGCTTTTAAGAGTGATATAAATGTTCAAAACAATTTAAAGGCTAAATAATCCCTTTTTAATTTGTATTCCTTCATGTTTTCTCCATCAATTCTAAAGCAAGGTTTTGAGAGGGTTTTTGGTCATTTGGACTATTAATAATGATTCATAAAATCCAAACATATAACTCCAAAAAAAATTCCATTGAAATAAAAATATGGACCCATTTAAAATATTCCCAATTCCTTGGGGTACCATGCATAGTATTTTTGTTGATATGAGCAAATGAAAGTGACCTTCAAGTTCCTTCTATACATTTCAAGTAGGTTTGATAGAGGTTTAGGCCAAAATGGCCAATTATAATATTTTCTCTATAACTCAATGGATCATGTTAGACTTATATTATCCTTTAAATTCCATCAAATGTTTTTTATAGTTAATTTTATCATCTAAAACAAGGTAGACCCTATAAGGGGTTAAGCTTAGTTTAGGTCCAATAGACCTAGTCTGTGTCTGACTATGTGTATCCACCTGTGAAGTTTTAAAATTGTTGTAGGTGTATTTTATATCTATTTCACACTCATACCAGATGTATAAATAATCCCTTTATTATTTCAATTCTTCTCATTCATCATCTCAACACTCATATATCATGTCCACAGACTATGTTACTACTAGAATGCTATGTGTCTATGATAGAACAAAGAGTATCTCTATTGATGGTATGACTAACTTGAGTACATTAAAATTTTTGATGAGTCATTAATAAATTAATAAATTAATTTCATAGCCTTTTCATTCTCCTAAAAGTTTAAAATCATTAAATTTGATAAGACTAGCTTCTATGATAGTGAATGCAGGCATGGTTTTAGTGGACTATAGGTTGAGGTTCAAAACCTTATTTGATAAAATTTTACCCCATTTTAATTCTCTCTAAAGTTCAATAGGAAGGATGTAACTATTATATTATCTTTTACTTTTTCCTTTTTAAAAACCTCTACCAACTCACCAAGTCTACATCCCTTTATTGCTCAGGCTCATCTTCTATATGTATGACTATGTCACCTCTAGGTGACTATTAAATAATAAATTTGAAAGTTTCCTATAAGTTTTAATTTAGGTTTAAAAATTTTATTTCATACCATTTATTACTCTTAAGAATCCTAAGATCATTACACACGTATATGAGTTCATCTCAGGTCTTAGAACCATACTCTCCTCAATGTACTATAAGTCTACAGTCATACTATAGATGTTGTTTAGGAAACATGAGGTTAAAAATATTAGAGAGACAATAAGATTTAATTATTCATTTGTGCTTATTTAAAATATAATCTTATACCATTCTACTTGACGAGGCTTAGCTTAGGGTTTGTACTTGGAGAAGAATATTGTCTTAAGGATAAGTTTTAGATGCTTTGGCCTTTCTTAGTAATCCTTACAAACCATAAAAACCTCTTGTGAAGCACCTATTGTATCCAAATATTAAACCTTATGAGAGGGTTTTCTAACCTCTCCTATATTTGAACAACATGGGATTAACTCTAGTCATGTGGGTTTATTATATCAAAGGTAAACCTATGTGTTAAAGGGATAACTCCCTTGATTTATCTCTTAAGATCACACACTACACTAGACTAGTCACTTGGGAGGTGAAAAGGGGATAAATAAATATAAATTAACTTATGATAATGAGTTCATATACCTAGGATAACTCCACAAAACACACTTTCATCTACACTAAGAAGCAAAACTACCAAAATTAACCTCAACTCTATGACCTTATAGCATAAGTGTTTTTCATAGAGGTAGATTACTATGTATATCTAGAGGTTAGTGAAAATGCCTACTACTAGACACTACTAGTCCCTCTCACACTTTAATTACACATTAAAAAAAAATACACTTCATGAGACATGATAGAATAGATACCAGTCACGTAATTCATATAAGGGTAAAATGAAAGCAAGGAGAAACAATCTTCATCACTTGTCATGCAAATACACCACTTGAAATTCTTAGGAAAGATGATAAGAGAAATAAATAAAATTCATAATATTTATTCCAAGGAAAAAAAAGGTGCCAAACTATCAAGTCTTCTCCCTAATAGGTGTGTAGTAGATATAATTTCCAAAATGACTGGCATTTATAGAGAAAAGGAGAAGACATAGAAGAGGAGAGGTATAAGGGTCACAATTACATGTGTCAATATATGTAAACTAATTATAGTTTGAGAGAATTATATGTATAATATACCATGAAGTGGTCTTGAACAAGTTTCCATCACAAGTATGACATCTTCTTTCAATTTGGTGTAGAGACTCTTTATGTCTCTCTTAAAACTGCCCTTCTTAATGTAGATTCTGCTTGACAGTCAAGAATTTTTGTAGAATTCATTAACACATATGTATGACCTAAGGATGTGAAAAAATAATTCATAAAATTCATAAAATCACTTTAACTGATAGCCTCATCCTTGACACTTGTTTTTCACTTCTTATGACTGCTCACAAACACTTCTAGACTTGTCCTCAAACCTATCATCAGAATGACCTATAGTTTCTCAATTAAATCCATATAAGATGTGTTAGAAACATGTAAAAAATATTTTTTTCATTTTATAAATCATATAGGCCTTAAAATATTTAGTATCTCACTTGTCACTCTCAAACTTAGATATTCACCCTACCTTCTCATTATCTCATTTAGACTGCCTAGAGCGAAAAGGTTAGTATAAGATTTTATATGTTAAAATAAAGTGAAAATGGAATAATATGAGTTATAAAACATTCATAAACACATTATACAACTATTTTCATTCAATAATCCCCTTTTGCACCTATTGAACTAGTCAAATCCTAAAGTAAATAGAGAAATAGGTCTATATGTACAAGATATAGTATGGAACAAATGGGTTATGATGAGACTAGAAGAGTGATAGAAATATGAGTTATAAAACATTCATAAACACATTATAAAATTATTTTCATTCAATAATCCCCTTTTGCACCTATTGAAATAGTCAAATCCTACAGTAAATAGAGAAATAGGTCTATATGTACAAGATATAGTATGGACCAAATGGGTTATGATGAGACAGGAAGAGTGATAGAAATTTTTCAAACACATTCAAGGCTAGCTAATCAATTTTTAATGTATATTTTTTCATATTTTCTCCATCGAGTCTAAACCAGGGGCTTGAGAGGGTTTTTAGTGGCTTGGACTATTAATAATGATTCGTAAAAACCAAATATCTAAATCCCAAAAATAACCATTAAAATCAATTTATATACCCCATTAAACTATTCCCAACTTATTTTGGTACCATTCATATTTTCCACACTGATATGAAGAGATGAAAGTGACCTTTAAGCTCCTTATGTGCATTCCAGGTAGGTTTGATAGAAGTTTAGGCCAAAATGGCTAATTTTGAGAATTTATATACAAATAAATGTCTCATGTTGGACTTATATTCTCCCATAAATTCCATCACATTGTTTAGAGATCTCATATGATCATCTAAAAAAAGGTAGAGTCCATAAGGGTTTAGGCTTAGTCTAGGTCTAATAGGCCTAGTCTGTGTTTGACTATGTGTATCCACATGTGAAGGTTAAAAATGGATGTAGCTGTATTTTATATCTCCTTCACACTCAAAATATATATATAAATCATCTTATGATTAGTTAAATTCTTTTCATTAATCATCTCAACACTCATATATCAAGTCTACAGACTTTGTTACTACTAGAGTGCTCTATGTCTATGACAAAACATAGAGTATATCTACTATTAGTATGACCAAGGTGAGTCCATGTGGAGTTTATGTGACTCATAAGGACTTTTTTCAACAAAATTCAAATCCTATTCATGTTCCTATAAGTCTAAAATCATAAAATTTGACAAGACTATCTCCTATGATAGTGAATGTCGATAGGGGTTTAATGGATTATAGGTTAAGGTTCAAAATCCTATTTGATCAAATTTTATCATATTTCCTTATCTATAAGGGTAAATAAAAATTATTTCACTATGATATTAACTTTTACTTGGTCCTTTTCAATATACACCTCTTAAAACTCACCAAGTTTGCATTTTTTTATTACTCAGGCTAGTCTTCTATATGTATGAGTGTGTCACGTGTAGGTGACTATTAGGGAAGAAATTTGAAAGTTTCATATAGGTTTTAATATAGGTTTGAAAATTTTATTTCACACCCTTTATTTCTATTTAGAATCCTAATATAATTCCACACCTATATGAGTTCATCTCATATCTTATAGCCATACTCTCCTCAATGTACTATAAGTTTGCAGTCATACTATAGATGTTGTTTAGGAAACATGAGGCCTTCTTGTAGGTGAAGATGTACCTAAATGTTGATTCACTCTTTTGATCCTTATTGAGGTCATTAAAACTATCTCTTGTGTGCATGATCTTTCCTTATGATTGTAAACTATGATATCATCTCTCATTATAGGTCATTATTGCATTTCAAACTCTAGGCTCAACACTATAGCTTTTCACTAAATGTTTACTCACTACTTATAGTGGAAATTTGTTGGAATTGAGAGTCCCTAAATATTTATTCTCTCTTACCTAAAAATTTGTTTTAATGTATTGAAATTACCTTTAGGACCAATCTACAAGAATTGGAACATTGATTCTCCCACAAACCTCATGGTCTTTAACCAATAGATAACACTATGTAGAGAAAAAACGTATTTTAGAAAGGTTAAGGTAAGGTTTCCTTAAGCAATTTTTTCTTTCTCTGATTGAATGAAAGGTTTGAGTTAAATGTAAGATCAACACTATAAGCCTTTAATGACTTAATAAAATCCATTCAAGTCTTGGAAGTGAACACCACCTATATCTTAGGTTTTGGATGGTTCCTCTATGTTTTGTATAGGCTTATATATGGTTGCATATGAATTTATATAATAGGGATTTGTTTAGTATTTAATCACTATCTTGAGATGCCTATCTCCATTAACCTTTAATTTATTCAATGTTAATCCTCCATGAATAAATTAACTTCCATGTTTTTTGAGGTTAAACATAGATACCTTGTTTGATCTGAAGCCACTTACACAAAGACAACCTCTGCCACTATGGAAACATGCTTTGTAGATCACTATGATATTCCCTCCTAATAAAAAGATATGTTATTTCTCACCTTTCATTAATAACTATGAAAACCAACTTGAATACAACATGGACATGAAGAACATGCTCTACAAAAACACATGCAATGCTTATAAATATCAAATAAATGCAACATATGAGAAAACATGTACGTGATGGGAATGTGAAGATAGTTTTGAGTTACTTTCATTCTTAGAGATTCAAGAATATCAATCCACTAATTTTAAAACTATTTACATTAAATTAAAGGACATGAAGACTAATCTCATCCACCAAAATCATTTAACTCAACCCTACCCCTCTTGTTTATACCAACTATAAACCTTTAACCTGTTTGAACTTGTTTAGAGAGTGATGAGAAAGATGGATCAGTTTTGCTCAATTTTGGGACTCTCAAAATAGTCTAAACATGGATATGATTTATGGGGAGTTAAAAGGACACTTTTAAACTTTCACATGTGCCAAAATTCTCTTACAATCTGTATAACTTCAAAAACTCTCCATTTTGTAGGTTGTCTTCTTATTTTAAACATGAAACCTAAAATTTTCAGGTATAAAATAGTTTCTTAACCCCTACTTGACACACATGATGTTCAATTTCACCTTGACACACTTGTATTAAGAATCAAATCATATAATTCATAAAAATAGTCTAAAGGTGGCATAAAATGACACTTAGGATAAATAAACAAGTGTGAAAAAAATGAAACGTAATATGTGACCTCTTTTAGACCATGATGGACATTTTAGGACCTAGGAGAGCTCATGATAAGTTTACACTTGCAAGGGGGTTGACTTATTTGACCAAGGGGTCAAATTTTTCAACAACATATTTGGCCAAGGGAGAGATTGAGATTCAACAAGTTCATCTTCAAGGTAAGTATCTCTAACTTTGCTCCTCTCTTTAGTAGATATAAGTAACATAAGTAATGGTTTTTGAATGTATTTCTCTTTCCATGCATCAAGGTTGTAGCTATAATATCTTAATTAGTATTATCTTATTAATTTTTTTATTTTATATTTACTAACCCCAATTTATGCCACAAGCTTTGGTGAGCACTAGATTAGATTTTACTTTAATTTTTACTAGTTTAGTGAGTAAGAAAACATAGGTCCTAGTTAGGGTTACTGCATAGTTTTGCTTGATTAGAGGCTTTGGAACCCTCCCTAGTGATATTATTTTTGGTAAGAGATCCCATAGCTAGGTATAGTTAATCCATATTAGTGATGACTCTGATAATATAATGTATCCATAATCATAAGTGTAAGTAGGATTTATCTTCTTGAAGATAGGATTACTTTGTAGATCTGTTGCATTTCCCACTGCATAAAGATAACACACACACACATATATACACAATAATGTCTAAGAATCAAATAATGGAAAATAAAATTAGGGTGAGTAAGATAGGACAATATTGTTTTATCATAGTTTATAAGTAATGAGTGTATTAACTCTAATCAATATTGAATGAATTAAAGGGTATAAATATTTTAAATGAATTGTAACTAGTAGAATAAAAGTAAAATATTGAAA
Organism: Torreya grandis; assembly: GCA_037957365.1. Lineage (NCBI taxonomy): Eukaryota > Viridiplantae > Streptophyta > Pinopsida > Cupressales > Taxaceae > Torreya > Torreya grandis. Next base: position 42,224 of record JARHVA010007895.1, read on the forward strand.
TGGACAAAGCAAAAATGAATTAAAAAATATAAATATGAAAAAAACAAAGAAGACTAAGTTAATTTATACCCATACATTGACTATATGAAACTAAAATATGACTAGAGATGAATAACTTATATTGATTGTGCATGTGAAATTGAAATAAAAATTGCCACTATTCTAAGTCAAAACTGGAAAGAAGTCAGGAAGTTTGATTTCATTACATTCCTCTATGGGTTAAATTTGACCTGAATGTAAAAATAATAATTGATGGTGAAATCACTGGAAACTACTTTAAGTACACATTTATCTATAATTTTGACCTTTAATTGTGTGGATAAAACCTAAAAATGACTCCTTCAAGGTTAAAACCCTAATAGGGTTTATGATAGATTAAAACCTATAAAAATAAATAAGGGAAATGTAATGGATTGATTTCACCCCAATGATTTATGGTTTCATATGTATCCAATAATCCAAGGAGTTAATTCAATCCCACATCATTCTCCCACTTAGAGTGCTCAATGTAATTGTGTTCTTTTTGTTCTATGTATGTATTTAGATATGTATTGAATACTTGATAATGTTTTTCTTGACCTGAATAGAATAGGCTCATGTATTGGATAAAGGTTTGTTTAAATTAATAGAATATAATATGGAAATAATAAGAAGCTTTCTCAATGTGAAATAATGTAAAGGTGCCTCAATAATGAAATTTATAAATGGTGGAATAAGTGGCTTATATGCCTTTATATCAATCCCAAAAGGGAAAATCTAATCGTACCTATTCTAAAAATATCAACCATCCTATAAGGTAGGTTTTAAGCTTTAAAAATAACCATTGACAGGGTGAAGGTTAGGGTTGACCCATAAGGTCAAGATCAATTATTGATCCTGATCTGTGTGGGTCGATTATAACCTCTAGGGGATAACTTATAATCTTAAGAATTTTATATTTTCATAAAAATGACTAGAAATGTGTGGAGATTAATAGAATCTATGTAAGTGTAAATAAAAAAATATAAATATATGGACCTAAATAAGTACATATGATAGAGTGAGGTGGAAAAATTGACCAATTTAAGTGTTCAAGTCAATTAAGGTAAAAGTTGGCAAATTTTGGCATTATGAAGTTTCATGACAAAATTTTAGGATATGCATTCCCCCCTCCCCCATTAATATATAAATAAAATTTTTAGAGTAAAAGAAAAGATATAATTGAATCTATAAAATAGACTTTCCTTGAAGAGAAAGCACTAATCATGCAAGGTGTTCCATGATGAATCCTACAATGATGTAAAACTAGTTAATGTTCATATGTGAATTAGAAAATTGAAATTAAACATATTTAGATAACAAGGAAGGATTACACTTATACATGTGAATCCAATGTTTCTCTTGTAATTTTGATTAAATTTGATGCTTCCTTGAAGCCTTAGAAAATTAGTGCTTCCCATGAAGCACATGGAGAGATTGGTTCCTTTATTGAACCAATGGTGAATTAAGGGTAATCAAGATCCTCTTGGAAGTGAACATGTATATAAAATATAACCCATTGATGGATGAATAACCCTTAATTTTTTAATTTGTATTTGTAACCCCAAGACATAAATGGGTTTGAATCCATAATAGATTTGCAGGCTATAAACTTGGATGGACCTAAATCTCCAATATGCATTATGCAATTTAACTAAAGTGACCACTGTATATGGAGTACAAATTAAATTTTTAATTTTTTCCTTAGTTATCATGTACATGATCAAAATATAATGGATAACATATATTCTCCTACCATATCCATGGATAATTTGTAATTTAAGTATGATGTGAATCTATATCATGCTTTGTGAATTTGAAAAATGGTATATTGTGTATGAATTTGTATCATGTCCCCATGTATATATTTGTAACTATACCTAGATGCAAAAAAGAAATTGTGTTTGAATATTGTGTACATATGCCCATGTATATGCATCCAAAATATATAAATTTTAATTATTCATGTAATGTTAATATATATACATGGCATATGCCCCCCATAATTTTTACTAATAATCAAATTTTAAACCATTATGAATTCTTTGATAAATGTGTTTTATAACCAAAACTATTTTTCATCATATAGGATTATCTCATGTATCAAAATCCCATTGAAATTCCCCATTTTGAGGTAAGAGATGTGTCCTAAAAGTTACTCATCTTAAAATAAGTTTTATTATGTGTATCAAGATATAATCATTGAATATTTTATCATATATGAAAAAATTATCATCATAGTAATATATGTATCATTCAAAACATGTACGTATATATAATTAAATTCCTTAATTGTCACATCTAGATAAATTTATTAATGAATCTCATGGTAATAGTTGTAATAGAAAAAACATACATAATAATTGATGTATGATATGGATCATGAAACTCATAAACATCAACAAGATCAATAAGCACATAAACACAACAATAATAATATCACTCAATGTCAAATAATAAGGCCAAGGCCTCATAGAAGGGACATGTTTAAATATCGTATAAACAAAGATTTCATAGACAAGGCCAAGGGCCACAAGAAATGGACATGTTTAAATCGTACACATAATAAATAATGATACCATGGAGATGCTCAAGTAATTTTCACATGAGGGCCAATGTCCACACACAATATAAGAGTAAATTCTAATCTAATATGTACAAATAATAGTGTAAAAGGATCATAGAACTAAAAGATATTCTACACCATGTATATGTAATATGATTATATCCTAGCAAATACCATATCCATGTACACAATGTGAAGTACATATGTTATAAATACATTTTTAAGGAGTATATTACTAATCATAATATATTAGTTATATAATGGTAACAAAAAAATATTGTAACCTTTAGATAAGATGTTTTCATCAAGGCATGATTGATGGGTAAAGGCAAGTCCAATATTAAGGTGCATGTGAAATCTATATGTCTTGCATAACACTCATATATACCAATGAAATTCATGTGTGATATAAAATGATTATTTTATTTTACAAATAATAAGATAATAACACATGAAAATAATTTAAACTATATGTCTAATCATGATCAACTCCTAATTTTGGATTTTTAGAATATTTTTAATGTTTTTATATTATTTAAATATTTGATTTTTTTTGTTCTTTTCTAAAATTTTAAATAATAAAAATAGATATTAGTATAGTAAAACATGGGTTTAAAATTATAAGAAATGGAATAAACCTTAACAATCAATAACATTTTTCATAAAATAAGCATTGAATATAATGGCATGGCCATGTATGATCAATATGACCCCACTGTTTATGTAAATTATGGATAAAAGGTATTTAGGGGGTAAGATAAAGATGAAAAATAATTATTTTACATCGTCACCTCATGAAATTTACATTATTCAATTCACATGTATGAGCAATATAATACACAAAGTAAATGTTTTTCATGAATAATAGTATTGTGTAAACTGAAATTGAGTTAGTATAAAGAATTTGGATGTATTAAGGCTCTATTTTATCCTTTTTTTTATTTGACTATGTAAAAGTGTTAAAGGTCAATATCAAATGGTTTAAGATTTAGAGACAGTCAATATTGACTATTTCTACTCAATACTATTTGTAATAGAAAGTATAGTTTGTTCTATTTAAACTATGAAAACAATATGCTAAATGGCAAAAGGTGGAAATATCATATCATTATTTTAAAGTATTCAGGTTAGGAAGGTGAAAGTAAGAGATAATATGCTAAATTAATATAAATATCCAAGGGATAGAACATTGATTGAAATGATCACATGTAAAAAATTGAAATAAGATCATGACGAATCATTAAAAAGCTATGTATAGTAATTTCTTAATTTTTTGATTATTTGGATGTTTTTAAATTTTATAAAATTTTATATATTTGAAATGTGATAACAGATGATCCCCTTGATTGGATAATAAAAATAAGAATATGTAATAATATTGGAAGGATCACATTTCTTAGACGAAAAAATCTATTTGCGGATGACTCTGAATCATAAAAGGTGTCATGCACTATAATGGAACTATCTAGATCACTACCCACATAATCCCATGTGGAAGTATTATCAACAATGGACTTAGGATGATTTAAAATCTAATGAGGAGTAATATAAGGTTGTTACAAGTGTTTTTCTCTTTTTTAACATGCTAATTTCTATTTATTACCAATTTTTAATATGTTACATGTGATGGTGATTTTTATAAAACTAATGCCTTTTTATATATTCTATTTTATTTTATATTGGTTACTTTTAAGAATTTTGCACAATAGAAATATTTTAGATAGGTGAAATAGTTATAAATGTTATTTATTCTTGAATAGGTGTATCAATGCATTATCAATGTGGATGGGGAGGAGGATGAGGAGGTACCATAAATTGTATAGAGTAATCATATTTAATTATTAAAAATATTACCACTTGGTTGTAATGAACATGATTTAGGCATCTGTGTACCATTGAAGGTACAAGATGGAGATTTTGTAACTAACAGAGTCCTAATATCATGCCAAATACCCCATTCTATGGTAGAACTAAAAAAATGAGTGGATAATATAGCAAGACCCACCTATAGAGGCAACATATTACATTCCAAAGTATTTTATTATTTCCCATTGAATGTTTTGACACTTTTAGATGTTTCTTGTATATCATGTTGTGTATAACCTAATAAATGTATTAATGTCAATGTACATTCATTCTTTTTTAATCCATTATCATATAATACACTATGAATGGGTTATTGATCGATGTATTTTTGTATACATAAGGCATGTAAATTAGAATCATCATCCAATATTCAACTACCATCAAAGGTGATAGGGTGTGGATGGGAGGTTTGAACACTTTTACCAATAATTACATATAATGTAAGATCATATGACTCAAAATATGTGTGCACATTATATGTATGATTCCCTTCTGAATTATCCTTTTTTTTTTCATGATTTTGGAATGGCTCATTGAATATATTTAACTTGTCATTTTCATTTAAATGAGGCCTATTTTCCTCTATATAAGTTCCTAACTCAATGACATTATTATCAATAAGACCTTGATGTGCTGTTTGAGCTTGAAATATCTACTAGTAGACTGTCCATTGAATATATGTTAATCATAATATGCATTGTTATCAAATGATATAATTTGAGATATACTCATGTCAACATAGTGGTGGAGGTATAGTAATAATATTTCATTCATGTAAAAAAATTAACAATTAATGAGGTGGTTGTGGTAATCTACAAAATTATCTTATTAGTGGATCTAACAAAACAAGATTGTTTGAAGTTTTAGAAATAGAATTTACTCTGATCTTTGATTTAGTATTAGCATTTTTTTCTTAATTTTTTAATATGATTTGATTTTTAAATTTGTTTTTCAAGTTGAAAAATAAGCAGGTGCATATTTGAGCTTGTTCAACATGATATGTTTGAATTCTCTGTTTTTATTGTATGAAAAAGGTTCCTTAAATGATTTGAATTTATCATAAATTATTCAATCATGTAAAGATACAAAAAAATATATTTGAAAATATATTTTAAATCATTATATTATAATGTGTTAGTAATTTTCATGAGAATAGTATTGTAATGAAGTAGATGTCATTAATACACTCATTACTTCGTTGCTTAAGTTTAACAATTTACACATAAGAGAGATTTTCATCAATATTGATAAAAAAGTGTTTGAGAAATTATTCTATCAATGGATTTAATGTTTTGAATAATTGTGTGGGTAGATAATACAACCAACATAGGTCCTAAACTTCTACAATTCATGTAAACATCTTAGTTAACAACTTGTCATTGAAATAATAATGTGGACATACCACATGAAAATATCAAAAGCATTTCTTTAGATTTATTTTACCTTAATATAGTGGATGTTTAGTAGATAAAAATCATATAAGTAAATTATGTGACGTAATCTTAGGTGAAAATAAACTATGCAGAAAGGCTTATGAATCCATTAATTGGCTAGATTTTGGTATACCTTGCTCTAACTAAACCACCTTAACATGAAAAGATGAAATAATTTGCACAAGGGAATGAAAAAAAGGTAAGGGCTGTATTTTATATATCAATTATTTTTTATGATTTATTTAGTTATACATGGGCATATATACATGTTAGAATCTTTATGTTGCCTACAAACACAAAGGTGTAGATGTAAGAATGTTTCAATAGTTGAAGGATTATAAAAAAATAATAAGTATTACCAATGAAATAATTTGATTATTTAAATGTGATATAATGAATATATTTATCTTATTCTTTTTGATATGAAAATATACAATAGTTAATTTCATCTGGGTGGGCATCAAGATATTCACTAGATTCCTTAGCATCAACATGATCAAATTTGTTTTACTTATTAGATTCAAATTCATAGACCTTGTCATTTTCTATGATCATAATAATCCCATAAAGAGTGTTTATATTACTCCTTATATAAAACTAAAATTATGAATGGTATTGTGCATATGTCATAATTAAATTTACAAAAAATTACTTTAATGGTGCCTATATCTCAGTAGGTTATTTAATTCATTTAATTACATGAATGTTAATTATGTTCCTTATTATGAGATGAAAATACTAGTGAAAAATAAAAAACTTGAAGCAAAAAATTATCATCCAATCTGGCCATATGTTATCTAAAAATTAATAAAAAAGTAACACAAATCTAATATTTAGGTCCTAGAAAAAGAGATTTTTTTGTGTATGTAAATTAGTAAATTCCCCTAAACTCCAAGGTTAAAAGAAATTGATTTTAGTGTTATATTTAAAATTCAAGGTCAAAATAAATTGATTTGATTGTCAAATAGATATTCCAATGTCCAAATAAAATTCTGTTAGTATTTACTATTAGATTAAAGGTCAAAATAAAGTTATTCTAGTTTCATGTCTTCATGAATTTATCTAAACGTTAAGAAAAAAGTTAAGCAATATTAGAATAAAATGTACAAGTTCACCAATATGTTTTATTAAAATTTATAGTTAACAAATTTATTAACTATAAGTAATATAAAATGAATTTAAGGGTAGAAAATGTTTTAAATGACTTGTAACATCAGAATAAAAGTAAATTAATGAAATGGATAAAAAAAATGAATGAAATAAGCTAACTATGAAAAATAAATAATATTTAATTGATTTATACCCATAGGTTGACTTTGTGTGACTAAAATACAACTATAAATGGCCAACTCAAATTGATTATGTCATGAAATTGAAATAATAGTTGTCATTGTTTTGGGTCAGATTCAACTAGAAGATGTCAAGATAGATTGTCGTTACTATCCTTTGTGCATCCACATTTACCTATATAAAAAAATAATAAATTAGTGACATAATAACCTACACCTTCTTGAATTAAACCTATAAACATTTTTCTGACCTTTGACTATGTTAAGATGATTTACAAATGACCTCTTCAAGGTTGAAACCCTACTAGGGTTTGTGATAGCTAAAAATGTACAAAAATAAAGGGTGGGGGAGTGTAATGAGCTGATATGGTCCCAATCACCTCCATAATTATTGAATTTTTCATATGTATCCAATACTCCAAGGAGGAAATTCAATCCCACTTAGATTGATCAGTGTAATTATCCTCTTTTCCTACATAAATGCATTTGGAGATGGCTTGAATACTTGATAATGTTTTTTTCTTAACTTGGATAGAATAGACTCATGACATGGATAAAGTTTTCTTAAAATTAATATAATTTAATTTAGAATGAATAGGTAATCTTTGATCAATGTGGAGTAATGTAAGTGTGCCCCTAGAATGAAATTTCCAAGTGGTAGAATAAGTGTCTTAGATGTGCATTTATAACAATATAAGAGGGGGAAACCTCATGCTCTCTATCCTTAAAACATAAACCAACCTTTAAGGGAGGGTTTATGGGATGAAGGGCATGATTGAACCATCAGGTCAAGTTATATTACCGATCTCAACCTATGTGGGTTGATTCTAACCTAGAAGGGTAAATTTTAACATTAAAAATTTGAAATGTATTTATATATGTTTATAATTTTTATAGTTATTAATAACATTTCATGTGTAAACAATAATTTATAGATATAAGGTATTGTATAATTACTTAGGATAGAGTGAAGTGGTGAAATAGGACCAATGTTCAAATTAATTAAGGTAAAAGTAGACCAAAAATGACATTTTCAAGTATTGATGACAAAATTTGGGTATATACAAACATAAAAAAAGCCATCGAAGAACTAAGGAAAATATTATCAAGGGATATTATAGGCCAACATGTTGTAACACAACCTTAATAAATGGTAATAATCACAACATATCCTTAGAAGGAAAAGGGAGCATGCAAGATAATGAGAGTAACACCAAGAAAACATAAAGTAATAGCAATAATATGGGGAAAAAATAAAAAGGTATAAGAAAACTTATGCCAATTCAAATCCAAAAGATACATAAATAAACCTAGTAGGCATGATAGCATATGAAACCCTAAGGCTGACTGTAAAAATCACATGTTTACAAAAATGATATAACAAAAAATTAGTTTTAGGTCAAGAGACACTATCTTAAACCAATAAAATAATTACATAAGATAAATATGATATAAATATAGTAATTTAATATTAAATGTGTGTGTGTGTGTGTGTGTAGAGAGAGAGAGAGAGAGAGAGAGAGAGAGAGAGAGAGAGAGAGAGAGAGAGAGAGAGAGAGAGAGAGAGAGAGAGAGAGAGAGAGAGAGAGAGAGAGAGAGAGAGAGAGAGAGATTAATTAAACTTGAAACATGATAAAATATCTTCATATATGAATATCTAAATTCTCAATTACCTATGTACTGGCAGTAACTAATAAAGATGAAAAGCATGTCTTCAAGTAGTTCTAAAGAAAACATATAAATATGCATTGATCTAATGACATTTATAAAATGATCTCTTTATAATTGGTCTAATATAGGTTGACCACTTGTGAATAGGTTTGATACTAGTTTTATGGGTTGAATTTAGTAATCAATGTCAAATCAATATAAAATGTTAAGAATGTCTTCATCAACTCCTAAGTGTAAAACCCCTATATATATTTTTGATTTTATGCATGAAACTTCCATAATTTATTCTCCTTTATCCAAACCCTAATTATCATAAAGGACTTTACAAAACCTTAGAAAAATGTTGGTTATTATGTAGGTCAGGGCTTAATCAAAGCCTTTTTCTTGAAAAAAATTGTAAATCATGCAATCTAGTAAGCATATAGTCCCTATGTATGATATACCATTTTAATTTAATTTATATTAAAGGGTTAGATTAATCTAATTGAGATAGGACTTTGAAATATAATTTAGATTAATATCTATGGCATTTAAGCATACATTTGAATGTAAATGATTGACTATTGATTCTTCTAATTTGATAAGGTCATATGTTAAATATGAAAAGAATTAAATATATCATGTGATACTTATATTTTTTTATTTGATTATCAGACTGTATGTGTGCTATAAAAGTGTAAATTAGGTATAAACATTTATGTGGTTCACTAGTTTTAGGAACTAGTTTACTACATGTGTTGGGTTGGTTATATAAAATCAAGTCAATATGATTGATCAATATTAATCTGTTGGTGCATGGAAATGAATAATAGTAATTGTAAAGTATTTATACACTATCTTTAGTTGCTCGATACTTGTGATTGTAAAACTTGATTATGTGAGTAGACCTAAAATTCAACCTCCTTTGCCTTGAAACTAAAAGATTACCTAGTGTGATTGTATAATTGTCCTCATTTTTTATATTTATGAAGCTAATTATTACATTTGGTACTTGAAAATACCTAATTTGACCTATATTTTGAGATCTTTAGACATGGGTTATGACTTATACTAGTGATATGTATGCAAACTAGGAAGAATATAAAATATTTTCTTAGTGTGAAAGAGTGTATATATGTATATTAGATAAGTCCATATCCATTTTGAATGATACTAAATTTTTTTTATATATGGATAGTTATAAATAATTCCTTATTCCACTAACACACTAGGTTTACAATTTAATTAGTGATAATGATCATAACTATCATAATTACCCCATGTAGATGTGTATTTCTATGAGCGTTTAGAGATTTATATGCAAGATGTTTAATATTTTTATAAAATAAAATTAGGTTCATATAGGTATATAACAACAAAATAGAAAGGTTTACTCTTAATATATCATGCAAGTGTGAAAGCATGGAAATTTAGGGCCTTGTTTGGGTGCTCAAGTCATGCATGGTAAACATGTGTCAAGTGTGTCATTATTAAGTATTGAAACCTAGATTTAGTATCTACAAATTCCTTGATTTATTTTAGTAATGGAATTGCTAGAGTAAATGGATAAAATATACCTAAGTGTGTGCAAATGTTTTACATTTTTGGGATATAGCTCTAAATGTGTTGTTTCTCTCCATAGAAACATGAAATGAGAATGATGTAGTCAATGTCCACATGTGAAATCTTGAAATATAAAATATAAAATTTAAAGTTCAAGGGTTAAGGTACACCTATGTGTTGATGCAAACCATGTTACCTTTGTAGATTATTAGAGAGTTTAGGGTGATCGTGCCCAAATTTTATGTAACTATTTATGATCCCAATTTGGGAAGGAAATATTCCCAACCCTCATGAATGTGGGGGAAATTACACATTCTATTAAGTTAAATAACAAGTAAAAGATATAGATAACCATGTGGTTAGGTTTAAATTAAAAGGAAACACTATGCATGTAAATGAGAGAACTAATCAAGAAATATTTCCTCAAAATTAATCAACCACTACAAATGGATTACAGATTAAAATAATCCAATTCAATCAAGTTAAATCCATGTGAAAACAATAAGGAATTATCATAAAACAATGAACAATGTTCATGCCTCCATCATGTATGTACGTTTGATAAGTGTGAAGTGGAATGAAAACTATTTTACATTAAAATATAATAATGTTGTATATATACACAAGTCAATATCATATCTCCTAAATATATATGTTTATATGATAACTCATATACAAAATTTATGTGAATATGAAAATATGGAATTATGTTTATATAAGTTGTTGTGCATATACAATTGTACTATGTATCAATTTACCAATGTTTGTGATGTATATGAAATAATATGATATCTAAACCATTTGAGTCTCTAGAATCTATCAACATATACTCTATTATGATTTTCCACTCATGGAGGATTATGTCTCTAAACAATCCCATTTTGATGTTCCCCTCTTGAGATGAGGGATATATATTGTAAGTCATTCATATAAAAATAATAATGAATTGTAATATGTCATATAAAGATAACATCATGCAATAATATTTGATCATCATGGATAAAATGTTAGTATAATAATATATGTACCAATTAAGGCATATATTTAGCATATGGAATTCAAGTCATGTAAGTATCATTTCTAGATATATCTATCAATGAAACATGCCTTATAAGTATCTCTAAATAAAAATACATAGTAATAGTGTATGATATATATCATGGTATCCCATACCATGAGTTAAATTTAATAAAGGGGTCCAACTATGGTATGTATTATAATTCAATAATCAACTTATACATTAGTAGATCAATCTGATATAACATCCCACATTGGCTTCCACCTAAACCTATATATAGATAGTCCCCAACCTATAGTGAGGGATATATATAGATATATAGCTTCCCCAATTATGCTATATGTAGATCCTCATTAGTCCCTATAAATTTTAAAATATAGATATAGATATTTACATTGATATATGGGGAGGGTAAGGCCCCAACAGCATATATAGATAGGTATTTGTTGATTGATAGGACAAAGGGCCACATACAAGATACATAATATGTCATAATAATCAAGGATAATGTCACACATATGAGGACATAAAAAATGTCTCAAACAAGGGGAATAAAATGATTTCACATCAATTAAGGAAAAGGGCCACACACAATAGACATTCACAAATTAATCTATCATGTTAAAAAGTAACAAAATCAATAGATCATAGAAATAGTGACTAGTCTACACCATCCATATGTATCAATGTCAAATCATAATAAAATGAAATATCATGTATCACTATGCAAAAACTAAGCAACTAAAAATGTACATGTAATAAATATAGGTGGATCAACATGGTACAAAGGTCATAAATATATAACCTATAATAGTGAATCATGTGGAAAAATATTCTCCTAGTGTGACCATTAGGTAGAGGGAAAACTAACAATTTTATGTCCTTGTGTAACCTATATGTCCTGCATAGTACTTATATATCATGAAATGCATTTTTGTATGTAAGTAATATGCCATATACCAAAACATGTGATAAATAACATATGTAAAAATTTAAAGTGGCCATGTCATGCTTCAGTCTTGGTTTTGGAATTTTCAAATACTTGTTTTTTTTTACACTTTCCAATTATTTTAATTTTTTGTATTTTTCAAATATTTGAAATTTAAAATCATGTATAGTATCAGTGAAAATTATTGTTTTTCAGAGGGTCCCTCATATGCTTGTCTTCTACTGTAGCTAACTGATAGGATCTTGTAGCTATATTATGTGTAATCATGAATGTCCCCAACTAATTTGGCTTAAATTAGCTCTATTATCTTTATTAACATTAGTATTCTTTTGGTACTAAATATCCAATTTAGAATTTATGATTGTGAAATTTATTGACATGTGTAACATTATTGTACACATTTTTTATTAATCCTAGGTATCTTAGGTAGTTTTATCTTATTCTAATAAGTTTATTTTTATTCTCTTAGGAATAATAAAGTTATTTATTGTAATGATAAGTGAAAAACCATATTTTCTTATTGATTGTAATGCTTTTCTCCATTTCAATTTGATTCGTGAAGATAATTTTAGCTTGCACCAAATATTGTTCATTTTCATTATGTATTTTTTTTTATCTATCTTGATAGTGGTAACATAGCATATATTTTTAATATTGGTCTATCTTTCATTCTCAATTCAAATCAAACTCCATAAAACTATATGTTTTCTTTACTAAGAATGTGTAATAACTATTTTTACGAATTTGTAAGGGAATCATGGCTGGAGGACTGCATAGTACTAAAAAAATAATTTGTTTAATTATTTAATGATATTAGAACTCTTTGTCCCTTTAAAAACTCACCACATATTTTTCTATCATGTGGAATCTCTCTACTATGTTTGGAGTGCATAGGTATAGTGGTAGTCTATTTGCTGAGTTGGATTGCCACATTGAGCCATCCTACCCTCTTTAACTGAATATAAGTTATTATAATTTATTTTTCTTGATATTGGGATGAGTACCACTTGAATGGGAGGTATTTTGAATATATATGGTGTGCTAGATTACCATTTGAAGGAGAATAAATAATAAAAATGAACATTTTTTGTTACAAAGACATGTTGCTTGATCAAAGGAGCATGTGAAGGAATGAGGGATGTATTTTTTATTTTAATATTGGAATTAATTTTTAAAAATATGACAAAATGGAGGAGAGGTACTTTATTATATAATTTTTTGTTTAAAAAATTAAAATTTCATTTTTTTATGTTATTTTTTCAAATTTTGGAATTTTTTTTCAATTTCAAAGTATACAAAAATTGTCATTTGAGAAAAACATTCTATGAAAATTTATAAAAAAAAAAAATTATAAATAAATGAGAAATAAAGAGATTTACTCTTTTACCCATTTGATTATATCAAAAAATGTAAATCTAGAAATCAATAAAAATAACTTAGTATATCATCAAGTATGAGGTTTTTTTTGTTAAGCCAATGTCAATGACATTGTGAATCATTTTCACATGCCACCTAAGTCCCACGTGCCACTCTTATCTAACATACATTAATGCCTCTTTCACATACTTATGGGTATATATAAATGAAAAGATTATTCCACAAACTGATGGGTATATAGAAAGAGAGGGTATGTAGATAGGTTTGGTATATAGGTCTGGTGGTATATTAAAAAAGGGGAATGTTTGGATCAATAAGAAACCAATTTATGGGTTTTAAAAACACAAAATTCAAAATAATGCATTTAATCAAATCAATTATTGTCACAACATTAATTAATAAAGTTAGTGGGTTTGAATGGTTTCAACAAGTGGAGAACAAACTTGTGTTTTAATGATCTATACTTCAATATTTGAGATGTGGTGAAAAAAATAGTTGAGTCAACATGGAATGTAAAATATATTCATACATGGAGGTAGAAAAACTAGAAAAAATGATTTGATGAGGGGCTCAGTCAATGAAGATGTGTTTCATCATATTCATAGGTGTAGTACTCCATGGGAAGAATTTCAAAAATTGAAATAACTATACAATTCCCACTCAAATTTGGAATTCATTCAATTCAATTTCAATTTGTTTAACTTCGAGTTGAAATATGGTGATGTGATGATATTAGATTCATAAATACATGCAATCATATATGATGTGGATGGCATGACTATCGAAATTGACATCTATATGACTAAATTCATAAAATCCCTTCTTCTTAACTATTCAACCTACTTGGAGTCTCTACATGTTAGAAATCAATGGAAAAATCACACATTTAATCAATTGGATGAAAAAATAGTAGAAATATAAAATGCCTTCAGAATAAAAATAGAGTCCATAGGATAAAGTGTGTGTTATGTAAATTTAAATTATTCCAAAATATCCAATAAGGCCATGTATTCCAAAAGTGAAGGAAATAACAAATACAAGAATAAATACATGAGAAAAATTAGTAAAAATAAAAATCAAGGTGGTCAAAATTAAAACTAGAATGGTAAAAAAACCTTTAATGTGAATAGTGTGACATAAAAGGAATCCATGAGACTCATGAATGTATAAATCCAGGGGATAAAATTCAATCACACCATAATAATAAAGATGGAAAGTCAAATAAATAAACAAAAAAGTCAAACTCTGCTGAATTCACTAGTGAATGTGTGTTTTCTAGTATAGATAATGAAGCAAGTAATGTCTCAGTCAATTCATCATGGTTTGATCTTGGTTTTATGATATTGGTGCCACTCTACATATGAATTTTTGAAGAGACAAATTTAAGGCATCCAATGAATAAGTTTGTGGTTTAGTATATTTCATAGGTAGACAAATTATGCAACCACAAGGAATAGGTACAATATGATTCAAGTGTCATGGGATTCTAGATTTCAAACTCCAAAATATTATCTACTTATTCAATTTAAAAAAATCTTTATATCCCTAGTTATCATTATGAAATAATTCCATTCCGCTTGGTTGGATAATGATGATGTTGATATTAGAAGAAAATGTGACAATGCAGTTATCTTGACTAGATATAAAGAATTAAAATTACTCAAACTAAGGGGTGATCCATTAAATTCAAGGAATTATACTCATATAGTTAAATATATAATGTGTCCAAATATGTTTTGGATTTTTATAATCAAGCGTACTCACTATAAAAACATTCATGTATGCAAAATTAATGGTGTTTTTGGAATGACTACCTTCTAATAAATTTAGATAAAAATTGAGAAGCCTAAATTTTAGCCAAACATGCAAGAGAACCATTACCAAAGTCACAATAGAAATCAAATAAAAAGTTTTAATTATTTCACTCATACTTTTTTTCTCTTCAAATTTTATTAGCTAGTGGTCATAATTACTTCATGTTGTTCATTAATCACTACAACAGAATGACTTGGATATACTTTTTGAATAAAAAATTGTAAGCCTATGAGACTATTAAAAAGTTTTGAACCATGATTTAAAATTAATCTAGAACTTGAATTGAAACAATTAGTACATATAATGGTATTGAATATACTTCAAATAATTTTAAATTGTGTCTCAATTAAAAAGGGATCAAAAATCATCTCGTAGGTCCTCACACTCTGCAACAAAATAGAGTTGTAGAAAGGATGAACATAACTATGATGAATATGGTATGCACTATGTTATAATTAAAAGGGGTAAATATAAAATTTTTATCTAAATAAACTATAAAAATAATGTACCTCTATAACAAATCATCATCAATATCCCTCCAATTCAAGACTATGAGATTTGATGTGGTCATCTTACTTCAGTGCAATTTTTTTGAATTTTTATAACCCCTTGCTATGCATTGATTCCAAAATAGAAGAAGAATAATTTGGAATACAAGAGTTTAAAATGCATTAATTTGGGATATTTTAAATCCTCTAAGGCATATAATCTATATGATGATAAGGAGAATAAGTTTCTCATCGCAAGATAATTTATCTTTTATGAAACTACAAATGATAAAGCAAGCATTGATTGACAATTGAGTCAACTTGAGAAATATACAAAGTGTGATGTCTATAAAGAGAGTGATTTATATGTTCCAAATAGTGATTTAAGGACATAAAATTGGGAATCAATTTATTCTTTATCATCTCCTATACATGAGAATGAAACTCCTCTTTAAGGAGAAAGTTCAACTTCATCAAACAATGAACAAGGGCCACAAGAATAGATGATATAAAGTGGAATGAATTTAGAAGATGGAATTGAAGCACCTAAACCACATTAAAATATTCATAAGTACACCACTTTAAAATTGAGCAATTTTATAACCAATGAAGTTTTGAAAACATGAATTATAAGTGCACATGAAGTCACATCACAATCAAACAAGTTCCTTAAAGAAATTCAAGATAGGATTGAAAGCTCACCTTGAATTATTCTTCATAAGAATAAGTAAATGTTTCAATTTATTTTGAGCCAAAATATTTCAAACAATATGAGAAGTTTGAACCTTGGATAAAAGTAATGAAATATTATTACAATACATTAGTTAACAATAGGACTTGGAAATTGGTTGATCCTCTATATGACTGTAAACCTATTTACTGCAAGTGGTTCTACCATATAAAATACAAGGACAAAATTTAACTTTAAAATCACAAAACAACGCTTGTCATAAAGGGATATGCACAAATGGAAGGAATTTACTATAATGAAACCTTTTAACCTACAACAAAATGGATTACCATTCACACCATGTTGGATCTAGCATAACACAATGAAGGAAATTTCACCAAATAGACATTGAAATTACATTTTTGAATTGTGAAATCAAGGAAATAGTTTATATAAATTAACCTAAAGGTTTTGTAGTAAACATCAAAAAGGATGAAGGGTGAAAATTTGAAATATTTTTGTATGGTTTGAAACAAGCCTCTTGGGCATGGTATGGTAAACTAGTTGAGCACCTCATAAACATGAACTTAAAAAATTGAGTTTCAAGATGAAAATATTTTCATTAAGATA
The DNA here is from genome assembly GCA_037957365.1 of Torreya grandis. Taxonomy (NCBI): domain Eukaryota; kingdom Viridiplantae; phylum Streptophyta; class Pinopsida; order Cupressales; family Taxaceae; genus Torreya; species Torreya grandis. Next base: position 59,556 of record JARHVA010007895.1, read on the forward strand.
GTTTTATTTTCGGTGGTATATTTTTATGATTTTCTCATCATATAGAATGATGAATGGTACACTACAAAGTTTAAATTAGAGTTGATGAATGACTATGAAATGACTGATTTGGGTTATCTTCATTACTATTTAGGTATTGAATTAATATAAAAAATCAAAGTTTTTATCTTTGTGTTAATTCCCAAAATTAAACTAAAGAAATTGAGCCCTTGTCAAGTATGAATGCATGATTTTCTAGCCTAATTCATGTTTTCAATTGTTTATTAGAGGTCAAATGTCCTATTAATTTGATATTTTCTAGCCTTTGGTTTGTCAAAAGCCAAGTTGAATTCATGTCTAATCACTTTAAAGTCTTTTGTCCCAATTGCCATAGATTAGACCCTCTAATTTAAAATCAATTTTGGTAGGAACAAATTTAAGCGAGAACATTTTATTTATGCCATGAACTTAGTCTAATTTTTATATGAAGGTTTGGCCATGTTTATTGACATAACTGAACCTTAGTCTAAAAATCCATATTGGGTCCCTTTTTATTTCTCATAACCCTTAGTCCCTTTTTATCTATTAGTGTGGTATAAGTAATGTTTGGTCCTTTTGTTGTAAATTGAGCTCAAAGTCTTAAAGTCTACATCATATTTATTAATGTCCCAAAATTTTGGGCTCTCTTTTTATACTAAGTGATTTATGTCTTGAGCTATGACTTAATTATTTATTATGTTATATTTGATCCAATCACATCTAACCTAATAGATCACAATCGAATGGTGCAGATTAATGTGGAGCGAGATGATCTAACAATATATGATTATTGTTGAATAGTCAAAAGGACTCAAGATGAGAATGTATGTACCAAGTGTCAATATTGTGGGGAATGATTTAAAGCTCATAACATAATTCTAAATGAACCAGATTATCATCAGGACATCATGAAAAAATGGATTGGTTAGTTTACTTATGAATTTTAATTTATTTCCTAGAAAGTATCTCATGGTCTAAGGATCACATAGAATCAATATTATAGATGCCATGAACATCTCCTACAAATTTGGTTCCTTCATACTTTTTCTATCTCAAGATACAAGCCTGAAAGTTGAAAAATCAATGTGATGATCACATAGATGTCATTAATGATCATTCAGACATCAAATTAAAGATCAAAAATTAATTATTTGCTGTTCAAAGTGTGGTAGTTACATGGATGTCATTAATGTCCATGTAGACATCAATGATGGTCATGCAAACATCAAAATAAATATCAAAAATTATCCATTAGGGTTTAAATATTCATGGTCTTGCAGATGTCAATGATATTCATGTGAACATCAAATGACGTGTGTAGACATTAAGTGAATCCATGATAGAGTGTAATTTTTAACACAAATGGGATAAATGTGGTGGTGATAAGTGTCATAACTACATGAAATATTGCAAGATAGCCAATGGCATTCGATCCTTTAGATCTAGATAAATGGTCTATGGTGATCCATGCAGGGATAATCAGATGGCATAAAATTAAAGAAGGATTTTTAAAGGTGAAATGGTCATTTTTGTAAAATAAATATATTGATGAACAATGTGACATGGTGATGCCACATAATCATACACATCATATTCAAGGACAATGTGAAAGGAAGTTAACAGATCTTTCGTCATTGATAGTAGGTTGACCAAGAAAATTACAAATAAGGCATGTTATCTCCTTAGGAAATTTGAGGATTTGAAATCAATTACAAATTGATTGGATGTTTTGGGTCCTATGAGTAAAAATCAAGTCAAAGAGTGGGTTTTCTAAAAATATCAAGTGTCAGTTCTAAAATGTGACCCTGATGAATGGATGATGCATAAAACCCATTGATCATTACAAAACATATATCTAACATGTTTGCAATGTGTATAGAGAATGAGGGGTATTTTCATTTATTTTCTTCTTGAGATACATTGGAAGTTTGAAGATCATAGATGAAATATACTTATTGACAATCAACATTATAGATAAACACCTTTCAAGAAAATAGAGTAATGAGAAAGCCCTTGTAACCTATTGGTGTTATTGCTATAATTTAGGCATGCCAATATGAATGGGTTTATGCTCATATAATTGATGATCTAATGTGTATCTCAGATAAAGCCTACATAAAAGAGGAAGTTTTAAAAATGGAAAAGTTAATTCTTAATGCATTACAATTCAATATGGATTTATTAACCCCTTATGTTCTCATTTTAATATTTCCCTAAGGGAAATTCCTAGGAGAAATACAAGTATCAATTACAACTTGGCAATTTGAAAATTGAAATTTTTTGAGAGGGACTAGGATGTACTCAAATAGGTCAAAGGTTGAAAATAATGCATTTATGCATTAAAAAGAAATAATGGAAATGAAAAAATAAAAATGTAAATATGTGAAAATTGAAAAGTTTACAAGGGGTAAAGGTGAAAAATTAAAAAATTGTAAAGTTAAGTTGGATCCAAAAGGGTAAAGGGGTCAAGTAAACCTAAGTATTGTATTTTATCATGTTTTGCTCATTCAAGATCCTCTAATGGGAGAGATATTATAGGTTTGCAAGATCAAGGTGGGATACTCAAAGGAAGATCATTTAAGTGGTCATAGATCCATAATATTTCAAATCCATGATTTAAATAATATTTTATTCCATGACCTACATGAGGGGGAGGGTAGTTGTCTAGAAGTTTCTATTTGTCCAAGTAAGTGATCAAGGGGATCCTTAGGTAGTTAAAAATAAATACAAAGTTTTTTTGGCCTCCATCACAAATATCCTCCTTCTATATCATGTAAAAGGAATTTATATCCAATGAATCAAAATATTTTCTTAAAGTCTTTGTAATTTCTTGTAGAGGTAGTTGTAACAATGATTTTCCTTGTAGTTACAAGAAGATTCTAGGCATGGAAAAAGATTTGGTCTAGCTAAGAGCATCTTAGTGGGACTTTGGAAATTTCAAGTCATAACCCTCACTCTTGGATTTTAAATGGGTAAAAAATGTATAAATAGAGGGATTCTTTATTCAAGGGGTGGGTCATTTTGTTAGTTGTTGTTGGTTATTCATTTTCTCTAAGTCTAGGTTATGTCAAGAAAATTAGGTCAATTGTTGTGTGTAGATCTTGTATCTCTTGCTAAGGTGGTTGTAGTTGTACAACCATTATCAAGCTTTAAGATCATGTTTATGTCACCCTTGTAAAAAGATATAACTCAAAATGCCTATCCCCTTGGTATCATTTTGAAAAACTAATGTATGTAGCATCTCTTTTAAAGTTAATGAAAATGCTTGTGATTCTCTATTGTTTCTTATTGATGAAGTGCAATGATGTGTTTTATAAATGTTTTTGATTAGATATATTTTTTTATTCTCACTATTATTTATCATCTTGTGCTTAGATCTATATTATAAATATGTTTCTGCATTATTTTAGAATATGTTACTGAATGACTTATTAGGGCACCCTAGGTTTATGGATTTGACAAGGAAAAGTGTTTGAAGGTTTAGTTTCAATGTATGTTCTATATCTTTCAAGGATCATTTGGTATGTCTTATTAGATTTATTATAAGTATTAGTTATGTATTTTAATAAGTTATGTCATGAATATTGTAAGATACCCTATTGATTGTAAACTACCAGCACACCACCATACCCTTCTTCTTTATAATTAACAAACTGTCCTACCCTGAAAATGATATAATCATTTTTGCATATCATAACTGTTATTTTCCTTAAAATGCATAATATATTTCTTATATAGCATGTATTTTCATCTTGTGTTTTAAATCTTAGCATTAAAATATTTCATTCAACCTTGCTATTGATAATTCTTTAGGATGAAGGTTATAAGCACTTTTATATCCATCTTCAATATCTTGTATGTTACTTACATCATTTGTGCATTCATTGTGACAACCCTTCTTGGGTAGAGTATATAATTTTTGTTGTGCCTGTTGGTTCTCAATTGTATACCTCATACCCTCAGCCTTGCACACTTAAATAAAATGGAAATAAAGATGAAAACCCCACTAGAATGTTGTTGTAGTTGGGGAAGGGTTTTACATCAAGATTAGATCGAATGTAGAAAATGACTAAGAGGCACATACAAAGGGTATGGTCAACTCCTTGCTACTTTTGGCTCTACCTGAACCAAGCTAAGAGGACTTATGGGGTAGCTTTCTCACATGGAGAAATTTTGCAATTTAATCTCCATGGGAATTTTTGGCACAAAGAATAAATATGACTAGGGCATAACCAAGTTTTCACACTTCACCTATGAAGGGTTTCACACAAAATTCACAAATTATCTAAGTCATATAAAAAATAATAAATATAGATAAGGAGATGATTGGAATCTTCATTCTATAAAATATTAAACAACTAGTGTCAAATGGAAAATTATAACACTAGAATTTAAAGCAAAAACTACAAACAAATTTCAAATATGCAATATCTTATGCATTTTCAAGGAAAATAAAACTTATGTAAGAGAGGGTTATATTATTTATAGGGTGAGAAAAGTTAGATAATTAAAAAATAGAGGGTGTCATGCTAGTGGCTTCCAAACAATAGGGTATCTAGCAGTGTTTCATGACAATATTCTTAAGCACAGATGCATAAAAACTTAAAATGTAAGATAATGGTAAATACCAAATGATTCCTGAGAGATTAGAACATACACTAAAACTAATATTTCAAATGCTTTTCCATATCAAATCCATAAACCTAGGGTGCCCTAACAAGTTATTGAATAACCTATCCTAAAGAGATGAAGGAAGAATATATAATCTAAATCTATGCTCAAAATGACAACCAAAATTGACCACAATCCTAAATATCTAATCAAGAATTATTACAAGACATGTCACTACACTTCATATATAGGAAACAATAAATAACCACAAGCATTTTCATTAAATTGAAAATAAATATTACACACATATGTATTTAAATGTTACCATGGATACTAGCATGGTGAGATTATTATTTTAACAAGGGAGACATAAACATGCTCTCAAATCTTAGTAATGGTTGTACATTTGTAACCACCTTAGCAAGGGAGACAATATCTACACACAACAATTGATTTCAATTTTTTTTTGTATAACCTAGACTTGGATAAAGTGAACACTTAAAACAATGACCAACAACCAACCAACACCTAGACTAGAAAATAAGCCTTATATTTATACATTTTAATCCCTTTTCAATTCGAAGACTATGGGTCAAAATTTTCAAAATCACATAACAACCCCTCAAATTTTCAAAGATGCTTGTAACTAGAAAATATTCCATTGTCATGCCTAAAATCTTGATCCATTTGAAAGAAAAGTCATTCTTATAACTACCTTTATAACTAATGATGAAGATTATTAACAAACTTTTGATTTCATGATGGTAAATGCCTTTTACATGAGTTGGAAAGAGAATATTCATGGTAGAGGGATGAACAAAATTTATCATCACGTGAAAATGCCTGAAGATTTCCTAGACCACTTACTTGGATAGCTAGAACCTCTTAGACAACTACCCTTCTCTCATGCATGTCATGGAACAACCTAATTTTGCAATGATTCCTTTGGAATATTATCAATATATGGATGCTTGAGAGATCTTTTTTAGAGTGTCCCACCTTGGATTTATAAAATTACAATGTCTTACTCATGGAGGAACTTAGACAAGGACAATAATGAAATAATGTAAAAAGGCTTAGGTAATTTTTTACATTTCACCTTTTGGCTCCAGCTTCTTTTACATCATTAGATCTATGTGCATAGATCGATGTCGATCATTGATATTGATCTAAAAATTCCAAGTTCTATTGACTGTTAGCCATCTTTGGCCCTAAGGTCATGCCACTTGGCATCCCCATGGGCTCTCTACATCTTGTTTTATTAGTCTTGTCAGGTTAGTGCACTCTTGTTAAGTGGTGATCTTACATTCATTCTAGGCTTTATTGAAAGGTCATGAATTAATATGTGTTTTAGATTAGATTTTATATACTTAAATGCATACTATCAACCTTTGGGAACATGCTTGATCTTTAGCATATGACTATGTATTAACTTTTAAACTATGTCATCATGCCATTGGATATTTTTATTTGATTAGATGTGCATCATTAGATTGTAATCTATGACATGGAGTATCATTGGATATTGCCTACAATTGGCCTCAAGGATGTTCTACTTGGTAGGCCCATGGGCTTCTAATGTACCTATAAATTAGCTTCTACTACTTTGAGTACCATCATACCATCTGATAGCACCTCATTCTTCTATTTGAAAACAAACTACTTCATAAGGCTAAATTTGACACTCACATAACTATCTTGGAATAATTTGAATCCCAATGAATAGTTATCAAGCATTAATATTGACATGCACATGCTTGTTAATGACATTTGTGAGCTTGTCACCTACGCAAATTTGAAACATTCATCATGACTTCTTATTAGATATTTTGTCTTTGACATTCATGTTTTCATTAGCCTTTTGGTATTCAAAATAATTTTCTCAAGATTTTTATCTTTGGCTTCTCTATCTTTGACACAATTATCTCACAATAATTATCACATCCTTTTATCTTTGGCACTTCTAATTTTAGGCCCTCTATTTATCAAGAGAATTGTTTTAGATATTTTATCTAAAATAATTTCTTCAAAGAAACTGATCTTTACACTTTTCCTTCAAAAATTGAGTCTTCAACATTTTATCTTTGTTGGGAAAATTATTTTGGACATTTTGTCTCAAATAATTTCCATGTATAAATTGAACTTTGCATTTTCTTTGAAGAAATTGAGCTTACACTTTTGCCAAAGTAATTTAGACTTGACATTTTATCCAAAATGAAGGACTTATATCAAGATTTTAGTGTGGGAAAATTCTCAAAGGGCACATGCATTTCAAACTTTTTGTTGTGGAAAAGATGTTCAAAAGAAATGATCCTTTAGATTTTTTGCAAAACACTTATCCCTATGTAAATGGGACTTGGACAAGACATTGAATTCCTTTAGTTTTTTTTGTAGAGGAAAAAATATCCAATGAAAATAAGTATTCAAACTTTTTATCCATGACAAAAATTCCAAAGACCTATTTCTATTAGACATTGTGTTTGTGAAAAAAACTTGAAAAAAATATAAGGGAAAAGACACATATGCCAAATAAAGACCAAATTAATACTTAGCCAACTTAACATGAACTTGACCTTTGATATGAATAGTTGAAAGTAGGAGTTTTGATAGGGACTTAATATTTAGTACTTGACAAGGGCTCAATTACTCTGGTGTAATTTTTGGAACTAACACTAGCTCTCGCTCAGGGATGCACATTCCTACAAGTGTGCAAAGAATTCTAAAACATAAGATCAGGTGCGAATCTATTGGGTCATGGAGTCAAGACACAAAAACTTTTAGGAAACATTCATGAAGGCTCAAAAAAACATGGTAGACTTAACAAAAATAGATAAGGAGGATCTATAAATGAACACACAATAAAACACAAAGGGAAATTATGTAAATAAGGCCCCAAATATAGGGGTGACAAAGCATTGAAATAATAGAAAGATAAAACACTATATAATTTATATATAATGTATACAAGTGCAAATAGACTCAATATAATAAGTGCTTCAACTATCTTCCATTAATTCATAGCTCTAGTTTCTCACCATCCAAGTCTCTCAAGAATAAATTATGCTACCCAATCTGGTAATCAATGTAATAGGGACCCATTCATAAGGCATCAAATTTTCCATGTTTTCCTTTCTCTTGATGCCTACTATCCCAAAGTAGAACCATATCACCTACTTGGAAGGTTCTTGGAGTAACCTTCTTATCAAATATTTTCTTCAACTTTTCCTTGAACTTGAGGTGTCTTTCATGATCTTATCTTTAAATTTCATCAATATTAATAATCTAATTCATCTTTCTCTTATAGTAGTTGATTTATTCCTCATCTTCTAGTTGTTGCATGAGCTAATAGGTGGGCAGCTATAAACTCATATGCAAAACTACTTGAGCTCCATAAACAAGCTCAAAAGGGCTTCTACATATATCTCTCTTAGGTGTAGTCCTATTATCCCATAAGTAAAACTTTAGCTATTCACCCCACTTATTATTTGCTTCCAATGTTCATCTAATGATTTTGAGTAAGTTATTATTAATGTATTATGCTTACCCAATCCCTTGAGGGTTGTAATTGGAATTTTAGGTCAACTCAATATCATACTCTTTGCATAATGCCACTAAAGGTTTGGCTTTGAAACTCATGACATTATAGCAATTATATTGATAGGAACACCAAATATAAAAATAATCTAGTTTATCAAAAAATCCATAACTACTTGGTGTGTAACCTTCTTTTTAGGGATTGCCTCAAACCATTTTGTGAAGTAGTCAGTTACAACTAGTATCCATCTATGTCCAAATCTTGATGAATCAACATTTTATCCAATGAAATCCATTCCACATTATCTAAATGGAACTTCAATCATCATAGGCTATAAGTGAAGATAAACTAAAGCTTTCATCCTCCCAGCAAAGCATTGACATTTCTCACACTTTTTGATTGTTTGAACGACATCCTTGAACAATTATGCCCACCAATATCCAACTCTTAGAATTTTATGAGTTGTAAACTTAGGTATAAAATGGCCACCACATACTCTGCTATAGAAGTCTTTAATCAGGTTAGTAATTTTTTCTTCTAGCACGCATCTTATGAGAACCCCATCTGTATTCTTCCATGTTCATCTATTCTCAGTCAAGAGGTATTTTTAGGAAACAAGCTTAAAATTTATTCTTTGATTTTTGTCCAAGTTAGGGGGATCACTAAGATTTTTCAAGTAGTAAACAATATATCTATACCACGAAGATATGTTAAACTAAGTTAATAAATCATCAACATTAAAAATAGTAGTTTTTACCTCAACAACTTCTAAATTGGGCTCAACCATAAGCTTGGCTAGATCCATCCCTCATACTAACTTGGTGGTCTTAATATACATGTCATACTCTTGTAACTTGATAACCCACCTACATCTCTTGATGGATGCTTTAGTAAAATTTAAAATGTCCTTCACCATGATGTGCTAGATGTAGGCAATAATAGTTGAACTTAGAATATATGGCCTAAACATTTTAACAAACTTCAAAAGACTGAAATATTATTTTTCCATGATAGTATAATTTAGTTTAGGACCTTGCATAGATTTTATAAAAAATATATGGATTCTCATGACCTTCCTCATTTTTTTACAATAAGATAGTAAAAATAATATTATATGATGAAAAAGAGAATATCTAAAACAACTTTGTGTAATCAGGGCTGGCCAAGATAAGAGTAGACTTTAAATCTATTGATTTATTTTTTGGGGGGAAATTAGTGTTTAATTCCTAAAAAATTAAAGGTTGTGAGTAGGAGAAAATTAGTAAATAATATTCCAAATTAATTTTATTGATTTGTGAAATTTATTTATAAATAGATATTTTCTAGAAATAGTATTGAGAGAGAGAAAATTAAACTTATCTTATTATGTGTTAATCTAAATGAGATAGGGGTTATAAATTTGTGTACAATCCTAGGACATTATCATAAATAGGTTTCTAGCTTTCATTTTCTAATTGGATAGGAGCATTGAAAGTGGACAAGAGTGGCATCATTGCTATAGTCCTTGTTTGACAATGTTATCCTAAGGATCTGAGATTTATGGGTTTTGTTAAATAGGTTTGTGAGACTTTGTTTTTGAATTTATGAAGCCTCAATATTATTAGTGTTCCCTATAGAGATAATTTTATTCATCTCTATCTTCTATGCACTTGAATGGAAATTTTGACAAGTAGGGAGAAGGTGTTAGTGTGTGTAAGATGCATTGGATGTGCTTCATACCCTATGTGTGGGCACACTACCTACAAACCAATACTCTGAGGAGGGATCAATCCATATGTAGCTATCCCTTTAAGATTGATTGGTGTAGTAGTGAATGAAAATGTAAGTAATGATAAAAATGGGTGTGCTTGAGATGATTAGGGATTGGTTTAAGGACTTGCATTGTTTTGTGTATAAGCTGGCTATATGCAAAGAATAGGGAAGATTAATTGAGTGGTCTTACTTGTATTCTTGCTTTCTTGAATTATATTTTCCAACCCCTTCCAAATGATCTTTGAATGGGATTATATATGGATCTATTGGTCATGGGTTAAATGAATTCATGTTAGACCAACATGACTGAAGATAAGGGTCTAAAAGGAAATGACCACTGGGGCCTAAAATACACTTGAACAATAGCATTGAAAGTTGGAAACCGTAGGGTCTAGTTTTAATGTCCAAGTTGGTCACTATTGTCCTGAGCTGATGGGGCCTAAGGGATGGATTGGTCATGAAGAGAAGGTCTTAGATCAGTTAGGATCAAGTTTGGAAGGCCATGAATGACTGGCAATCAGTGAAATCAAATCTAAGAGGCTCATAATAGCAAGCAAGAGGGACCTAATAATTGATTTTTTTAGCTATGCTCAAGTTACCATTTTTTTAATTTTATACGACTACATTTTTCCCCCCTTTATTCTAGTGATGCACTAAAGCAAAATACTAGGATAAAAGAAAATAGAAAGTGTACCTAAACTTACTTACAAAGGTGAATCCCATGAAGCTTGTGTGATGTTGAGTAATGTTGGATAGTGCATATAAATCACATTATGTAAGTGTGAATATGCAAAAGGAAAATAAAGAGTAGATCAGTTATTATTATATGCAATATTAATAAAAGTACAAAGCTAGGTGAGAGAGAGAGAGAGAGAGAGAAAGAGAGAGAGAGAGAGAGGGAGGATTAGAAAGTAATGAATACACCTCACTAGATATGAAAACCAATATAAAACCTATTATGATGCTAAGTAAGGCTAAGTGTGTTATTTATTGAATGATGTTGTACCAAAGTTTATATCATGAATGGAGCTAAGTGCTCAATTCCCCAAAAATTAGCTCAAGAATCTAAAGGTTAACCCTTTGGCTCCATCATTTCCTACTAAGTGAATTTGGATGATCATGCATATGTTAATAAATGTTTGGAATGTGTGTCTAATCCATATGAATAGGTGGTTCTATAATATAAAGGGTGGCCCTTTGGCTCTATCATTGCCCCTTAAGTGAAGATAGGTGGTAATATGTGTGTTGATTGGTTTTTGGACTATGTATTCAATCCATATGAATAAGTGCCTCAAAAATACAAAGGCTAGTCCTTTGGCTCCATCATTTCACACAAGTGAAGTGAGGTGGTCATATGTGTGTTGATCAATGTTTGGATTATGTGTCCAATCCCTCTAAATAGGTGGATCAAGAATACAAAGTTTGGCCCTTTAGCTCCATCGTTACCCCATGAAGTGTAGCTATTAACTGATACCAATGTGAAGAATTATGTCATATAAGATGGCTCTTGAAGCTCATAAATGCTCTATAAATATGATAATTTGGCATGGATATCCTAATGTGTACTAAAATCTAGGCCAATGTTAGCCAACTTGGAAAAGATGGATATTAGGATTGTATGAAAGCCACTCCAAAATTGAAAATTTGGCTTATGTGAAAGCCACTCAAGAAATCAAGAAATGTGGAGGTTATGCTTATCTGAAAGACACTCTAAAATTATGCCAACCACCTAAAGGTGAAGTAAGGCCTGCAACTATTGAGAATGCTTAGGTAATACTCAACTCAAAAAGAAAAAAATAATAATTGTTGTGAAATCTATCCCTAATCACTGGTGTCTAAAACATGCATTCTAATATGGAAGTTATACCAATTGATGTATATGAAGCTAGAAGTGAGAGCCATCATGCCATGTATGATGCCCCCAATATTTAGATTATCTAAGCAAAACTATACTAAAACTATTGATTATGGTCTAAACTATAAGTGACAAAATTATAAATGATCTTACCTTTCTATTTGTTTCTAGAAAATCTAGTTTTTTTGTTATTTAGATAAGAGTTCTAAAAATGAAAAATAACACCACTAACACTATATTCCATCCTCAACACTATTCTCTTACACTAAAATTGATCACTATTCTAGAATTTTGATTATCTATCTGGTCTATTTTGAATGGTTTGATGACTGGTTAATGTTTTGGTTGTTCTAAAATTGGATTTTTTTTTATCGATAAGATCTTTAATCTTTGTATAAAAAACCCTTTTTTATTGCCCCATCTTCTGAGGCTAGGAATAGAGACCTTGCAATGACTTCCCTTAGAAGAAATATCCCTACAAGTGTGTTATACTATAAAATATATGATATATCAATTATAATCAACAAGATATCTCAAGATATAGCATGGTTTGTATTGAGGAATTATTAGATCAATAGGGATATTCCTAGATAGATGTAATAATATAATAACATGTGCAATGTAATGAACTAGAAATGATAGTCTGGTTAGTTGTTAGTTGTTAGTTGTTAATTGTTAGTTAGAAGGATAGAGCATGATATCCATCATGACATCAAAGAAAACATGAATAATATATGATATAGATCATGACATTGCAAAGAATCAAAATATATCAAGCAACAAGCACACAAGGCAAGAAGCATACACGATTATCCCATGGGCTAAGCAAATGAGGGACATGGGCACATATCACTCAATCTAGAAAGCAAACATACAAGGCATGTTCAAATGCCACATACATATACATTTGAAACGAGCAAGTTGGTGTGGAAGTCACAATCACATTGAGGATTATAGGTAAAGGACATTGGAAAATGTCATAAGGCACACACATGAATAGAAGCAAAGGATATTAGAAAATGTCCTAAGGCACATACCAAAAATAAATGGGAACTAAGAAAATGCAAACAATATACTTATGCTAAGCAAGAAAAGAAAACATGTAAGGAGTTAGAAGATAAAAGCACATCTAACTAATAAAATCAAAAGTAAAAGTATGTAAGACATGTTAGTACAATAAAAACACAAGTGTTAAATACTAGTGAGTGTTGATAAGATAATCTATGTAAGCTAGTAAATAATGTACATTAGTATGATAACTAAAGTGTTTGGTATAGGAATGACATAACCTAGATGTTGTAGTCATGTTGAAAATTCCCCTAGTGGGTATGTATATCGATGTGTGTCTTGAATGTAGAAGTAGGATGCCCCCACAATGGGTAAAGTGAAACAATCAAGTAGTTGGATGTCACTACACACACTCAAATAAAATCAAGTGAATCATGGCAATGTAGATAAATCATCGAACAATAGCATGAAGTAGCAAATGTAAGTCCTAGCACAGTAGTATTAGTGTAAATCATGGATGATGCATACAATTAAATTATTTTATTTTTTTGATGTATTTGAATGTTTTTTGGATTTTTGAAATGTTATATTTGTTTTTGTATATTGTCATTTTGAACTATGTATAATCAACCACAATAAACTATTTATAGGCATTGCTAAGGTGAAATGATAATAATCAATGAGTCTCATGCAATACTCCTTATCATGGTGTCCTATATCAAGGAGTGAAATATTGCGTGATCATGAAGCATGATGGAAATGCTAAGGTTATGTCTATGAAAGATGTATATGTTGTAGATGCTTTAAAATATCTGAAGTAGAAACTGATTATGGGGTCCCTCTATAAATCTAAGAAGTGGATTCAATTGTAGAGCTCTTAAGGACCCATTTGGAAGTAGGAGAAACTCTCTGAACATGTAACATATCAAAAACTCCTATGTTGGGAACTATAGTGAATGGTGTTGCCACATGTGTAAGACCAACTTGTAGAGGAAGTATCTCACCCAATGTACTATGTATATTCCCACTAAAACCAATAATAATTATGTCTATCAGAGTTATATCCTAATCTATATAACCCAAGTGTTTTAGTAGTGTCATGATGCACATGTTGAGACTAAAACCATTTTCAATAGACCTATTATCAATAGGTTGATTATGAATGTGAGATTTGATAAAAAGTGCATGATAATGTGAATCATCCTCAATGATCTCTTTCTTTGAAAAGAAGATAGAAGGTCTAGCTAGAACTCTAGAATTATATACACCAATTATGTTTCTCAAATGATGTTACTCAACTGAAGGTGCCCTGTATGTATCTGGTGGTGGATGTGCATGATATACATGGTGAACCCTTGATGTGTCCCCTGAATCTTATTTTAAATTTTGTGGAAACATATTTGAGAAGATTTTCACTACTTTATCCAATGTTTGTTTTTCCAGTGGAGGCTCAACTAAAGTGCCAAGATCAATAACATTTGAATCTATTATGTCTTATGTCTTATGATTTAAATTGATGCTTCTATTTTTTGTGTGTCTTGGTGTCTTATGGTAGCTATAAAATACATGTTGATTATATCCGTTTGGAAGAGTCTTTATTGGATCAAATTCATGAATAAGAGGGAGAGATATGATATTGCAATCCAAAAGTTTTTATAAAACCCTAGTTTGAGGAATTGGGATATTTGTAAAAGTACACTAAGGGGGTGTTGATAAAACTATTTGTTGAGGAGGCTTTAAAGCCATGTTGGCTATAGGTTTATTCTACCCTTTAGTATCATTGAACTTGACCTTGTATGGGACTTTGATATTATTCTTATTAGTTCTGTCTGATGTATTAAAGTATTTTAGTTTGACCATTAAAAATAGTTTGAATTCTCTTTCCTTTAATGTGTGACACAATTCAGTGAAGTAAGAGAATCTTTTGAACATAATTGATTCATGTAGTGCTAGTAGAAGACTTTGTTTGAAGAGGTTTTGTAACTCTTGATCTACCATGGGGATAGTCATCTTAGCCTAGATGGTCTTATATTGAAGAACATAGTTTGTGAGATGCTCATTTGGTCATTATCTTTATGAGAAATTTTAGCATATGAAACCTTATCACCAATGTTGATATTGAAGTGGGATAGGAACATGTCAGCTAAAAGATTGAATGCATTGACCAACTGATTTGGTAGACTATAGAACTATTGTAAAGCTTAATCATTTAGACTTAATGGAAATAGCTTGGTAAGTAGCCAATCATTTGGTACATAGTCCAAGTATGCTACATGGAAAGCTCTCAAATGTGTCTCCGGATCATCCTTGCCATCATATAGAGTAAGCTTAGTTTAAACAAAACCTTGTAGCAAGGGTGTAGAGGTAATGTGATGTGCTAATGGTGTATGTAGAGAAAAATAATCTAAAGCCTGTGTAGGTCCAGTGGCACTTTGCACAAGATGTAGCACCTTGGATTGAAGAGATATTATCTCTTTCATAAGGGATGCCACATTAGGAGATATAGATGTAATAGATATAACTAATGGCATAGAGGCAAGTTGGGCTGATATAAGGGGTTGTTGAGACATAGTTTCCCTTGTAGTGTTATTTATAACTAGTTGCTCTATGTTTGAGATGATTCAACTTGTTTAGTCTTTTTTATTTACATGATATATTGTAAGATTAGTGTATAATTTTTACATTTTTCCTTAAGACTTTCTTTGAAATTTTGTAAAATCAAATATTTGTTGAGTACAACTTCATTATCAACAATTGGTGGAAGTGGATCAATAGTCTAATGTGGTGGAGCATGAGCATCAGTGTGTATATCATCATTGTTATTTTCATAATTCTTATTATCAGAGTTATCTTTATTGAAATTAGTAAAATCTAGATATTTATAATCTATAATAGGAACCGAGGTTGGTTGTTAATCCATGGTATATGGTCGAGTTGTACGAATCTATGTGAATTTAGGAGGATTGCCATTAAGTATTACACTTCATCTCGAAAGAAAAGATGCAAGGAAGTTAAGTGGCATAAGGAAAATAACTTGAATGATAGTATAAAATATTAAATGGATATAACCTAAAAAAGGAATTGAAATATGCATAAAAAAGATATGAAGTGAGCACACATGTAAGATGATACCTCAAGAAATAATGGGGTCTAGTATGGCCAACTAGGGTTTTTACAATAATATTTTTAAAAATACTATCAATGTTTGAAATTTGAAATGATTTTATGATTTTAATATGAAAATAAAAATTCAAAAAACTAGTGGAAAAAGTTTGATTGAATAGGACCTAGTATGTGTAACTAGGGTTTGGAGAATTTTTTTTGGTGAAATTACTATTGAATTTTGAATGGATTTTCAAATCTAAAAATATGTTAGTAAAAATTCAAAAAATGATTGGAAAATTACTAGAAAAATATTGGGACCTAGTTGATGCAACTAGGGTTTAATTTTTTTTTTTTGAAATTACTATTGAATTTGAAAATTTGAATCAAATTTTTGATTTATATATGTAAGTAAAAAATCAAGAAATTATTGGAATAATGTTGGAAAATTATTGGGACCTAGTTGATGCAACCAAGGTTTGAAAATGAAATTATTTTAAAATTTAATACTAAATTTTAAAATTTTAAATGAATTTATGAATTAAAAATTCAAGTGAAAATTCAGAAATTTATTCGAAAATAATAGCTAGGAATTTACCCTAGGGTTTTTATACATAATTCAAAGTATGTTAGGTTCACCAAATGATTTTTTTTGGGTGAAATTAGTGTTTAATTCATAAATAATAAAAGGTTCTTAGTAGGATAAAATCAATAAATAATATTTAAAATTAAAGCTACTGATTTGTGAAATTTATTTGTGAATAGAGCTTTTCTAAAAATAGTAGTGAGAGAGAGAAAATTAAACTTATCTTATTTTGTACTGATCTGATTGAGATAGGGTCTATAAATTTGTGTGCAAGCCTAGGACACTACCATAAATAGGTTTTTGGCTTTTGTTTTTAATTATACAAGAGCACCAAAAGTGGACAGGTGTGGTACTGGTACTATAGTCCTTATCTGAAACTATTATCTTAAGGACTTAAGATTTATGGGTTGTATTCAATAGGCCTGTGAGACTCTATTTCAAAATTTTCAAAGACACGCTATCATTAGTTCTCCCTATAGATCTAATTTTCTTCATCTATGCCTTATATCCAATTGAATAGAAACTTTGGCAAGTAGGGAAAAGGGGTTAGTGTGTGTAATATGTACTAGACGTGCTTTACACCCCATGTGTGGGAATGTTGCCTACATACCAATACTTCAAGGAGGGATCAAGCCATATGTAATTCTCCCTTTAAGAGTGATTGGTGAAATAGTGAATAAATATGCAATAAATTCTAAAACTAGTTATGATTGAGATGACTAGGGAGTGGTGTAAGGACTTGGATTTGCTTGAAAGTGTATAGGATAGTTATATGTAGAGAATAGAGAAGATTTCTTGAGTGATCTTGCTTGTATTCTTTCTTACTTGAATGATATTTACCAACCCTTTCCAAATGATCTTTGAAGGGGCTTATATATGGATCTATTGGTCATGGGTTAAATGAATTCACATTAGGTTAACATGATTGAAGATAAGGATCTATAAATAAATGACCATCAGGGCCTAAGATACACCTGGATAATAATACCAAAAGCTAGACATCCTAGGGTCTAGTGCTAATGTCCAAGTTGGACACTATTATCCTGAGTTGATGGGGCCTAAGGGATGGATTGTTCATGAAGAGAGTGTCTTAGATTAGCTAGGATCAAGTTGGGAAGGTCATAAATGACTAACGAGCAGTGAAAGCAAGCCTAAGAGGGTCATGAGAGTAAGCAAGAGGGACCTAAGGATTGGGTGTCATTAGCCATGCTCAAGTTACCATTTTTTGCATTTTATATGACTACATCTCCCTTGATATCATTAAATGGTTATATGGCCTTCTCCTCCTATTTTGATGGTTTGGTCCTTAACATATAATTAATAGGTAGAGTGATCTCTAAAAAACTAGACACAAACCTCCTTACAAAGTTTATTTGTCTAAAAAAAGATTGAATTCCTTTCTTAGAATATGGGATAGGCACTTTGTCAATGGCTTCCACCTTCTGGAGATCAATCATGACACCATCCTTAGACACTATATATCTTAGAAACCTGGTATTTTATACTCTAAAGTGGTAATTTTTAGGATTAAGTGAAATTTTGAACTCCTTGCATCTGATCAAAACCTTTTCTAGATGCTCCAAATTCTCTTCTCTAGTTTTGGAGTATGCAATAATGTCATCCCCATACACAAAAATAAACTAATTAATTATCCCTATAAAATCAACATCTATAACTCATTAGAATGTTTCACCAGCATTCATTAACCCAAAAGGCATCCTCATATATACATATGTGCCCCAAGTCATTGTGAATGCAGTCTTGGATCTCTCAAATTCCTTCACCATAAACTGGTTATACCCTAAGAAGTCATCTAATGTAGACAACATCTTTGATCTAGTAACACTTTACAATAATTTTTCCATATTAGATAGGGGATAATTATCTTTTAAATAAGTCTTATTCAAATTTTGGAAATCCATACATAATTGGATGTCACCATTCTTCTTTCTCACATGGACTAAATTTTCAACTCATGGTGAATACCTAATGGGCTAAATGATTCCACCATCTCTTAGATTCTTTAAATCATCCCACATCTTGGTGGATAAGATGGGATTAATGGACCTCAATTTATACCTAAAAGGCTTATTATTAGGCTGTAATGGGATGACATGATAGAATAAATCCTTCCTATACTAATTTATCTTAGAATAAGACCATGCTTGACAATCTTGGTACTTCTTTAGCATCTACATGTAAGCTTTCTTTTCAGTTATACTTAGGTGAGTACCCATCTAAACATTTCTAGGATTCTCATGAGAACCCAAGTTGCACTCAATCATGTCTTTTGAGATAAATGAGTCCCATGACTTGATTCTATCAACTCCATCAAAAGATCTTTCTAAAATTACTAGTCCTTTAGGGAGCATGTTTGTCTTCAATTAAATAATGTCCTTTCCAAACAAGGTTTCCTTTCCATCAAAAACTTGAATAATGGATTCTAAGTCTATGATTTGATCATGGAACTCAGACTCATAGTTTAGAAACCTCTTAATGTGTTCATCATCATCAAAGACCTACTAATGATGAACATTGCCTAGGATTTAAGGCCTAATAAGCACCTTCACTTGATATTGACAATGAGGGCTCATATTTTCAATATCAAATTCAGAACCTAGCCCTACAAGTATATCAACTTATTTGTTAAAACTTATATCATGATAACATAGATTGAATGCATCAAATTATTAATATAGATCCCAAACAACATTCTAATATTGTTTCAACCTTTTATTCTTGGTGGCATAAGCATTGTAGACATATTTAACCACTAACTTATAATTACCCTTAACAATCAAACTTTTAATTCCATATTCATGGGAAATTCTTAAACCAAGCAAGAGTACCTCATATTCAGTAGTATTATTTATGCACGCAAAGGATAGCTAAAAAGAAAACATAAAACATTTACCATTAGGGGCATAGAAAATAACCCCAAATCCATTTTAAATATGTATCAATCCCCATAAAATTATATTTTCCAAACCACACTCTCTTTTTTAGGTTCAACATTAAAAATAGTAGGTTGTTCATTAGTATCAACATTCCCAACAAAGTTGCCCAATTCAAAATCTATGTATAACACTTCATTGAGAGCATGTTTTGGATCTTTAATTATGTTTATCATATTTGGATCTCTATAAATTCTAACAATATTACCTTCAAAAGGAATGGTGGTATAGGAAAGGTCCATTTTCACACTTCCACCTATGCTAGCATCCCATTTACATGATAGAAAATTCCCCCATTTAGGTGGGTGGTCTATAGATACCATGTCCATATTCAAATACTTTCTTAGATGTACTACCAATTGTACCACTAACCCCTTAAATTTTCCAACAACTGGAACCTCTTGTGATTCCATGGCATGATACTTGCCAAACTCTAACATAATATTCACTCCAAGCTCATTGAGGACACCTAAAGGAATCACATTATATGAAACACAAGAATAAAACATGTAATTATGAATAATTAGACCATTGATTAAAAAAATTTATAAAATGGATCCACATTCAGTTGACTTTCTAAAAGTGTAGTCCCCAAATAGACCTCTAGAGTGGGTTTAATAACCTCTTCTGATTTTTCATCTTCTTTTAGTGGTGCTTTAGGTAACTCAATTTCATTCGTATCTGACCTTTCACCAAATTCCAAATATTCAAAGGCCCTCTTCTTATGTTTAGGTATTTGTAATAGTTCAACAAGTGATATGGTAATTTTTATTTGACTCAACACTTGGGCCATATCACAAATGTTATACTGAGGAAGAGGCATATTTGGTGGAAGGGTAATAACACCTTCATCTATAATACAATCACTCAATGTCTAAAGTGGAGTAGGTTGGGGTGGATTTGAATCTTTAACAATAGTATTTAAAGGTGGATTTTGTTTAAACTTGTTAGCATCCTTAGGGATAGTAGATAATATGGGTGTTATGTTGCTCTTAGTAGGAACACCTCTACGCTTAGTAGCTTGGGTCACGAGTGATATCTTGGAATCTTTTGGGACTGTTGTATCTTTCTTTACTTCATTACTTACATTCTCTACCTTTGGATTTCTAGGGGCAGTGTTTTAAGGAGTAGCACCTGGTTGCCTACTTCTCTAGTTACATTCCTTCTTTTGGGTAGTTATTGTATTAATTAAAAATTACCTATCCTCAAGTGATGAAATTCCCCCATGATTTTTTCTAATCATCATAGAGTATAAAATATCAAAATCATGAATGGGTAATTCATATGCTTGTGTCATATTAACATCACAAGCAAATTCAAAAGTTAAGACACTTTCCATTTTGATCGCACTATAAAACTGATCAACCATGGTATCATTTAGCAATTCCATGGAGGCAATAAATTAACTTTGAGGACTTTGACAATCAAACATAAAAATCTCATATTCAGATGATGCATGCTCATTTTCATCTAAATACTCATCAATCTATTCAATGGTATCACATGGAGGGTGTGGAAAGAAGCACTTATCACACCAATCAATGTCTAAATCAGAATTCACAACATTTACCTTAGAATTTAAAAGATTAGGCACCTATTTTTTAGACCCTCTATTCTAGTTTCTCTTTGTTTTTTCTTCATGTATAGGCTTCTTCCCTCTATCATTATCTTTATTGTGTAAATTATGCCCCCTTACACTTGATTCATATTTATATCTCTCTCATAGCTAGTAGACACATGAAGGACCCCTTTTTTATCTCTAGCTAACTAGTATGACATTTCTTTGACAACAAAGGCCAAAGTTTTAATAGTCTCCCCAAGGTTGACTATCTTTATGGACTATCTTATTTGGGTTGATCAACTTCATAGTATCTCGCTTGTTTATGGTTTTTATCATAACCTTGATGTTATTCCAAATTTAGATTTCCATATTAAATGACAAGCATAGGTTAGTGGGATCCTTTTCCCTCAATAAGTGCATATTCTTCTTGTCAAAGGCATCACAATACTTTATTAAGCATGATGTATCACTAGGCCTAATGTTTTTAATCAACCTCATCATAGCTTTTTGAACCATGTATTGAAGTCCTACATGTACTCATTAGGACTCTTTTTGATGTTTTCAAACTTATCTAAAAGAAATTTGGGATCAACTCTTTCACCATACTAAATTCTAAAGACATTCCTCATCTCTTCCCATGAATCAATGCATCCAGTTGGAAGGGTATTAAACCATTCATGAGAATCTTCCTCCAACATGTACATAAACAACCTGATGCACACATCCTCATACTTAACAACATAATCTTCAATGATATTTTGAAAGGTCCTCAGATGTTGATCACCTCTCACTAAATTGTTCCATTGGAATTGTGGGAGGCACTTCCTAACTTCATTTAAGACTTCATTAGGATAGCCTTCCATTTCATCAAAATTGAGAGGTCTAAATATGGGAACATGAAATGTAGGACATTCATTCTCATCTTGATCCTTATGCCTCATGACTAGTTCAATTGGAGGTTTAAGAACAAATGACAAAGGGATGTGAGGGGGTGAATGAGGTGGGCTTGGTGGATTAGACTTGGGAGGGGATTCAACTAGTTGAGAAGGAGATGGGTAATATACAGGACTATATGTTTCAAAATTTCTAGGATAGTTTTAATAGTCCTAAAAAATGGGAGGGTCAATAAAGGTTTCAATATTATCAAAATTTTGACAATACTTAGTGGTTGAATTCTACCCTTCAATAGGATTCCAAACTTGTCTCCTTCTTATTTGAGGAATACTTAAAGGAGAGATGAGTTTCTTTGATGGGTCACTTCTAAAGGATAATCTCAGTCCTTCTAGCTTTGAAAACAAGAAAATACTCCAAGCTAAAAGTTATCAAAGATAATTCAAACTAGGAACTGATCATCCTTGAAACTAGATGATAAAAATTAGAGTGGCCACTAAAATCACAATTCTAGAATATAATAGTTAACAAACTAACTATGATACATGCTGAAATCAAACTTGTTGAATCTTAATGAAATATAAAACATTAAAATTTTAATAATATGTTCAAAAGGGAAAATATGCCTTCTAACATTCACTATTAATAGGTCTCTGTAACAGATGTAACATAAGTCAATTTGTCAAGCCTTAAAACTTCCTAGCACATCCCCAATAGAGTGCTACAATGTTGATAGCCAAGATAGTCAAATCAGTGTAGTAACAATAGAGAACTTCACAAGATAAAATACTTACATCTCTTTATAAGAGTCCCCAGTAACACAAAAGTAACCAAGATTTTAGTTTAGTCCTTAACAATGGTGATAGAAGAGTTTTAGTTCCCATTTATACACCTCATACCCTTGACCTTGCACACTTGAAGAAAATGGAAAACAAAGATGAAAAATTGGCTATAATATCATTATAGCTATGTAAGGATTTTGTTTCAAGAATATGAATGTAAAAAATTATTGAGGCACTTACAAAGGGTATGGTCAACTCCCTACTACTTTTTACTCTACTTGAACCAAGATGAGAGGACCTACAGGGTATCTGACTCACATGGAGAGATTCTACAATTCAATCTCCATGGGGATTTTTGGCATAAATAAAAAATATGACTAGGGCATAACCAAGTTTTCACACTTCACCCATGAAGGGTTGTCACATGAAATACACAAATGCTCTAAGTCATATACAAGCTACTAAAGATAAATGAGGAGATGATTGCAATATTCATCCTATAAAATATTTAACAATAGGGATCAAATGGAAAACTTCATCACTAGAATTTAAAGTACAAACTGCAATTGCATTTCAAATATGTTAGATATTATGCATTTACAAGGAAAATAACACTTATAATATGTGAGGGGTGTATTATTTGTAGGGTAGAATAGGGTAAGACAAGTTAAATAATTAAAAATATTGGGTGGCATGCTGGTGGATTCCAAATAATAGGGTATCTAGCAGTGTTTCATGACAATATTCCTTAGCATTGCAAAAAAAACTTAAAATTCAAGATAATGATAAATACCAAATGATTCCTGAGAGACTAGAATATACATTAAAACTAATATTTTAAATGTTTTTCTCTATTAAATCCATAAACCTAGGGTGATCTAACAATTTATTCAACAACCTATCCTAAAGAGATGCAAAAAAAATATAATCTAAATCTATGCTCAAAATGACAACTAGTAGTGAGCACAAACCCAAATATCTAATCAACAATTCTTACAAAATATGTCATTGCACTTCATCTACATGAAACATCAAAGAACCACAAGCATTTTCATTAACTCAAAAATAAATATTACACACATCAGTATTTTAAAATGCTACATGAGGACTAGCATGGTGAGATTTCGCTTTTAACAAGGTATACATAAACATGCCCTCAAAACTTGTTAATTGTTGTATAGTTGTAACCACCTTAGCAAACGAGACAAAATCTACACAACAATTGATCCCAAATTTTTTTTGCAAAACCTAGACTTGGAAAAGATGGACACTAAAAATAATGACCAATAGCACAACCACTAGCCAACCAA
Source organism: Torreya grandis (assembly GCA_037957365.1). Lineage (NCBI taxonomy): Eukaryota > Viridiplantae > Streptophyta > Pinopsida > Cupressales > Taxaceae > Torreya > Torreya grandis. The sequence continues at coordinate 83,521 of JARHVA010007895.1, forward strand.
CACCTAAAATAGAAGACAAGCCTTCTATTTATACATCCTAATCCCTTTTAAATTCTAGGACTATGGGTTGAAATTTTCAAAATCACATAATATATTGCCCCTGAAATCCATCAAGATGCTTCTAGCTAGAAAATGTTCCATTGTAATGCCTAAAATCTTTATCCATTTGTAAGAAAAATCTTGTTTTAACTACCTCTACAAATAATGATGAATATTTGCAACAAAATTTTGATTTCATGATGGGAGATGCCTTTCACACAAGATGGAAAGAGAATATTCATGGTAGAGGTCCAAACGAACTTTTTCATCATATAAAACTACCTAAAGATGTCCTAGACTACTTGCTTGGATAGTTGAAACCTCCTAGACAACTTCCTTACCTCTCATGCACACCATGGAATAACCTATTTTTACAATGATTCCCTAATAATATTCTAGATCTATGGCTAATTGACAGATCTTATTTGGAGTGGCCCACCTTTTATTTGTAAACCTAGAATATCTTGATCATGAAGGAACTTGGAAAAGAATAATAATGAAACAATGTAAAAAGATTTAGGTTTTTTTTAACTTTTCACCTTTTGGCTCCTTCTTATTTTGTACCATTGTATTTGTGTGTAAGGATCAATGTGGATCATCGATCTTGATTTGAAAAGACTAAGTACTATTGGTTGCTATCCATCTATGGCCTTGAGGTTATGCTACTTAGTATCCTTGTGAGCTCTCTACATCTTAATCTATCAATCTTATCAAGCTATCATGCTCTTGCCAAGTAGTGGTTTCATGTTCATTCTAGGCTTTTTTGAAAGGTCATAACTTAATATGCATCATAGATCAAATTATGTACACTTGAATGCATACCATCGATCTCTAGGAATGTTCTTGATCCTTCACTTATGACCATGTATTAACTTTTCAACTGTGCCCTCACACCATTAAATCTTTTTTCCTAATCAGATGTGCATCATCAAATTATAATTTGTGAGATGGAGCATCATTAGACACTACCTATACGTAGCCCTGAGGATGTACCACTTGGCAGCTTTACAGGCTTCTTATGTACCTTACAAACATCTTCTACTACTTTAAGTACCATCATGTTATCTAGTAGCACCTCATGATTTTATTTTAAAACAAACAGATACTTCTTAGGGATAAATTTGGCACTCATGTAACCATCCTCGAATAATTTGAATCGCAACAACTAGTTTCCATGCCTTAAGATTAACATCCATGCACTTGTCAATGATGTTTATGAGATCGTCACCTATGCAAATTCAAAAATTTCATTCAAACTTTTATTATCAAATATTTTATCTTCAAAAATTATTTCTTTCATCAACCTTTTGGTGTTTGGAAGAATTTTCTTGAGCCTTTTGTCTTCAGCTTCTCTGTCTTTAGCACAGTTTTCTTATAGAAATTATTATGGGCTTTTGTCTTTGGCACTTTTGATCCCAGGTCCTCTATTTATTAGGATAATTATTTCAAAAATTTTGTCCAAAATAATTTCCTTAAATAAATTAATCTTTGCACTTTTTCCATTAAAATTGAGTCTTCAACCTTTTATCTTCATCAGGATAATTATTTCAAACATTTTATCTGAAATAATTTTCCCACAGAAATTGAACTTGGCATTTTCTCTAAATAAATTGAGATTAAAATTTTGCCTGATTAAATTTGAATTGACATTTTTAATGAAACAAAGGACTTATATTGGGCCTTTTGTGTAGGCAAAATTCTCAAAGCGTACCTATCCTTCAGTGTTTTTTCCATGGATAAAATGTTTGAAATAAATGACCCTTCAATTTTTTTGTGAAACATTTAGCTCAATACAAATGGGACTTGGCCATAACATTAAATTCTTTCAAACTTTTTTATAGTAGACAAAATTTATAATGGAAATAATCCTTTTAACTTTTTATCTGAGACAAAAATACTGAAGACCTATTTCCATCAAACATTGTGTTCACACAACAAACCCAAAACAAATCTAAGGGAAAAGACACGTATGTCAAGCAAAGACTAAATTAGGACTTAGCCAATTTAACATGAACTTGAGCTTTGACATGAATATTTGAAAGTAGGAGTTTGGCTAGGGACTTCAGATTTGATACTTGATAAGGGCCTAATTAATCTAGTACAATTTTGGGCACTAAAAGTGCCTTCATCATATTTGAATCTCTAGGTGCCAATTATCCCCATGGAGGTTGATTTTCAAAATCTCTCTATGTGAGTAAGATACCCCATAGGTCATCTCACCTTGGTTTAAAATAGCTAGATGTAGTAGGGAGCTGACCATACCCTTTGTATATGCCTCTCAATCATTTTCTCCATTTGGTTTATTTTGGATGCCAAACCCTCCCTAGATACAATCATATATCATTGACTTTTTCATCTTTGTTACCATTTTATTTTGAGTGTGCAAGGATAAGAGTGAGAGGTGTAAAAATGGGAACCAACATGCTTCTAGCACTATTATTGTGGAATAAATTGAATTCCAGATCATTTGTGTTGTCAGGGGCTCTTACAAAAAGATAGAGCTACTATTTATATTTAAGAACTATTGATATTACATGTTGGAAGGTATCTTTCCCATTTTGAACATAATTCTATAAATTTTAATGTCTTTTCTTTGTATCTCATTAAGATTTAGTAGGTTCAATTTCATCATGTATCACAATAATTTGTCAACTATTATATTCTAAAATTTTGATTCTAGTGGCAACTCCAATCTTATCACTTGGTTTCAAGGAAGATCAGTGCTTAGTTTTAATATCTTTGTTAACCTTTAGCTTTGAGTATTTTCTTGTTTCTAAAGCTAGAAGGATTGAGATAATCCTTCAAAGGTGACTCATCCAAACAAATTATCCCACCCCTAAGTTTGCATCAAAGATGAAGTAGACAAGTTTAGAGGCCTATTAAAGAGCATAGTATAGCTATAAAAGATTGCTTGGACTGTCAATATTATGATAATCTTGAATGTTTTATTGAGATACCCATTACTGAGGACTATCATAGCTCTCTTAGCAACTCTAAAACTTATATTCCAATTTATTACCAAGCTCCTCAACCAGCTGAATCCCCTCCTAGGTGTGAACCACAAAGTCCACCTCATTCACCCTGTCATATCCCTTTTCCATTAGTTATTGAACCTTCCATTGAACTAGTCATGAGGCATAGGGACCAATATGAGAATGAACATCATGAATTTCAAATTCCTAGATTCAAGCCTATAAATTTTGAGGACATGGAAGGTTATCCAAATGAACTCCTAAATAAAGTAAGGAACCATCTTCCAAAGTTCCAATGGAACAATGTAGTGAGTGGTGATTAAAACTTGAAGGATTTCCATAATGTCATTGAATATTATGAGGTTGATCATGAGGATGTATACATTAATTTATTTTTTCATACACTATAATAATATGCTCGTGAGTGGTTCAACTCTCTTCCATGTGGGTGTATTGATTCATATGAATAATGTGTTTAGAATTCAATATGGTGATAGAATTGATCCAATATTTCTTTTGGATAAATTTGAAAACATCAAGAAGAACCCCAATAGTATGTCCAAGACTTCAATACATGGTTCAATATAACTATGATGTGACTACCCAAAAACATAGGCTTAGTGATACATTATGCTTGATAAAGTATTATGATGACTTTAACAAGAAAGTTGTGTACTACTTGAGGGACAAGGATCCCACAAACCTACATTTGGCATTCAATATGGCTATCCAAATTGAAAATAACATAAAGGATGTGGGAAAACCTATGAACAAGTGGGATGATGTAAATCTGTTCAATCCATAAAAGACATAGTCCATAAAGACAACTTACCTTAAGGAGTCGATTAAAACTTTGGCCTCTATTATCAAACAAATGTCATATAAGTTGGCTAGAGTTGAAAAGGGGATCCCTCATGTGTCTACCAATAAAGAGTGGGATTCAAATCCTAATTAAGTATAAGGATAGCCTACTTTCCACCATTGAGATAATGATAGAGGGAATAGGCCTACACAAGATGAAAAATATAAAGAAATTAGAATAAAGAGGTTGGGAAACAAGTGTTTGATCTATTAAATGCCAAGGTGAATGTGGTAGGTTATGAAAATGATATTGATTGATGTGACAAGTGATTCCTTCCAAAAACTCCATGTGATATAGCTAAATTCATTGACAAAGATGCAAATAAACTTGAGTCTATGTCATCCAATGACGAGATTATGATGTTCAATTGTCAGATTCCTTGAATCAAGATGCCTACCTCTATGAAATTGCTAAGTGCTAACACAGTTGATCAATTTGGAGTGCAATATATAAGGTGTGTCCCAACTTTTGAATTTTCTTGTGATGTTAATATGGCACAAGTGTATGAATTATCCATTCATGATTTTGATTTTTTAATATTAATGATTATTAAAAAATATGATGGGGGAATTCCATCAGTTGAGGATAGTCAGTTGATAATTAATGCAATAGTTTCCCAAGATAAAGAATACTAATTGAGAAGCAGGCATCCAGATGTTTCCCCTCAAGTCACTACCCCTATAAATCCAAGGGTATGGGATGTAAGGAAGCTAAAAAAACTATGGTAGTTCTTAATACTTCCAAACCTATACATATTCCCTAAGTTACTAAGCCTATAGGTTCTCCCACTAAAACTAAAGTACATTTGTTATCTAGCATTCCGAAGAGGGTGAATAATGCTAAATAGAATCCACCTTTGAAGATTGTTGCTAAGCATAAAAATTCATGTTAACCTACTAAACTTTAGACCTCAAGTGATTATATTCTAGCTGAAGGTGTTGTTACCCTTTCACCAAATACTCCCCTTCCTTAGTATAGCACATGTGATATGGCCCAAGTGTTGAACCAACTAAAAGTCACTATGCCACTTGTTGAATTATTAAGAATACCTGAGCATAAGAAGAGGGCATTTTAATACTTTTAATTTGGTGAGAATTCAGCTGCAAATGAAATTGATTTACCCAAAACACCCCTAAAAATTGATGAAGAATCTAAAGAGGTTATTGAATTAGATCTAAAAGTCTATTTGGGGATCGCATTAGTAGAGATTCAACTAAATGTGGATCCATTTTATATAACTCTCTGGATCAATGGTTTGATTATTCATAATTATATGTTTGATTTTGGTGCTTCTTAAAATGTGATGCCATTGGGGTGTCTTAAATGAGCTTGAATTTAAGATTACATCAGCTTTTGGTAAGTGTTATGCCATGGACTTCTGATAGGTTCCATTTGTTGGACAATTCAAGGGGTTATTAGTATAGTTGGTAGTGCATATAGGTAAGTATTTGAATATGGACATGGTAGTTTTAGACTAACTATCTAAGTAGGGTATGTTGCTATCATTAAAATTGGACTACTAATATGGGTGGAAGTGTACATATGGACTTGTCTTATGCCACCATTCCATTGGAGGTTAAGATGGTCAAAATTTATAGAGAGATGAAGATGTTACATGTCATTAAAGATTTGAAACATGCTCAAAATGAAGTGTTATACATAGATGTTGATCTGGGTAGTTTTATGAGGAGTATTGAAATTATCGAATAGCCTCTTACACTTTATGTTCAACTTGATAGTGAAGGTATAGTTTAGAGGATGTTCTTTGATAGGTTTAACTCAAATATTGGAATTGAAATTAGGTTTATCTTCTATTCTCCTAATGGTAGTTTTTTTAATTTTTTCTTCAGTTATCCTTTGGGTGCATGAATAATACTTTTGAGTATTAGGCATTTTTGCTTGGTTTCTAGATTTCTTGTGAACATGGAATTAAAATTATGATTGTCAAGGGTGATTCTGAGCTATTTGTTAAGAAAGTTCATAATTCTTATGCTACCAAAAATAAAAGGTTGAAATACTATCAAAATGCTTTTTAGAATTTTCTTAATTTTTTTGATGCTTTCAATCTCTATTATCATGATAGAAGTTTCAACTAAGAAGCTAATAGACTTGCAGGGTTCGGTGCTCAATTTGACATTACAAATATGAGCCTTCATTATTATTAAGTGGAGGTGCTTTTTAAGCCTTTAATCCTAGATAATGTTCATCATTGGTAGGTATTTGATGATGATGAATAAATTAATAGGTTTATAAATTATGAAGTTGAGTTCCATGATCAACTCATAGACTTAGAATCTATGGTTCAAGTTTGTGATGGAAAAGAAGCCCTATTTGGGAAGGACATTATCCAGTTGAAGATAAACACACTCCCTAGAGGTTTGGTAAGTTTAAAATCATCTTTTGATAGAGTGAATAGAATCAAGACTCAAGATTCATATATTTCAAAGGATGTGATTGAGTGTGATTTGGGTTCTCATGAGAATCCAAGAAAGTTTTGGCTGGGTACTCACCTAAGTGTAGTTGAGAAGCAAGTTTACATATAGCTACTTAAAAAGTAACAAGATTGTTTAACATTGTCTTATTCTGATTTGAAATCATATATGGAAGACCTTTTGTAAAATGTAATCCCATTGTAACTTGATATCAATCCTTTCAAGAAGAAACAAAGACCTATTAACCATATCTTGGCCACTGATATGTGGGATGAATTAAAAAAGATAAGGGATGGTGGTATCATTCAACCCATTAGGTATTCATCATGGGTTGTAAATTTAGTCCCTATGAGAAATAAAAATGGTGACATCCACTTGTGTGTGGATTTTTGAAATTTGAATAAAGATTCTTTAAAAGATAAGTATCCCATGTCCAATATTGACAACTTGTTTCAAAGTGTTATAGGATTAGAGATGTTGTCCACTTTAGATGGTTTTTCATGATATAACCCAATACCACATTTACAATGCCTTGGGTCACATACATATACATGAGGATGCCTTTCAATTTAATGAATGTTGGTGAAATGTTTCAATGAGCTATGTAAGTTTATTTTGGAGGGGTGCTTAACAAGTTTATAGTTGTGTATTAGGATGACATTACTATGTACTCCAGTACTAGTGAATAACATTTAGAGAATCTTGAAAAAGTATTTATCAGATGTAGGGAGTTTGGAATTTTGCTTAATCTTAAGAAATGTCACTTTGAAGTATAAAAGGCTAAGTTGTTGGGACATATAACATCTAAGGATGGTGTCATGATTAACCTTGAGTTGTTATAAACCATTCAAAAAGTGTCCATCCCATAGTCCAAGAAGGGAATCTATTCCTTCTTTGGATATATTAATTTTGTAAGGAGGTTTGTGTCCAACTTTTTAGACATTACTTTGCCTATTAATTCTATGTTGAAGAAGGAATAGACCATAAAATGGGAGGATAATGATTTGCATGCATTCAATAAAATAAAAATATCTCTAAAATCTACCCTTATTTTAGTTATCCCTATTTACAATAATCCATTTCAAATTTTCTCTTTTACATCATATAGTATTGTTGCCATTATCCTATTGCAAATGAATGAAGATGATCATGAGAATCCTATAGCTTTCTTTAGTAAAGCTATGAAAGGTCTTGAGGTAAATTATACCATCATGGAAAAGCAACATTTTTCTCTCTTGAAGGCTACTAAGATGTTCAGGCCTTATATTCTAAGTTTAATGATCATTTCTTATGTCTAATATAACATGGTGAAGGAAATCTTGACTCAAACTGAAGTATCTAGCAAGAGATGTAGGTGGGTTAACAATTTACAAGAGTATGACATGGATATTCAAACCACCAAGTTACTACAAGGGATGGGTCTAGCCAAACTCATGGCTAAGACCAATTTATAAGATGCTAAGGTAAACACTATTGTGTTCAATGTCAATGATTACTTGAGTCAATTTAACATATCTCCATGGTATAAAGACATTGTCTATTACTTTAAAAATTTTAATTATCCCCCTAAATTGAACAAGAATAAAATTATAAATATTAATTTTATTTACCAAAAATACCTCTTTATTGAAAATGGACTTACATGGAAGAATCCAGATGGGGTTCTCCTAAGATGCATGATAAAGGAACAAACTACTGACCTGATTGAATGTTTCCATAGTGGAGTATGTGGTGGCCATTTTTAACCTAAAGTTACAACTCATAATATTATGAGAGATAGTTATTATTGTCCATCACTATTTAAATATGTTTCTCAGAAAGTCAGAAAATGCAAAAAATGTCAATGCTTTGTTGGGTTCAAGTTTTCTTCCCTTATAGCCTGTGATGATTGAAGGTCCATTTAGACAATTAGGAATAGATTTCATTAGAGAAATTATTGATTCATCAATAATTTCACATAGGTGGATATTGGTTAAAACTAATTACTTCACCAAATGGGTTGAAATAATCCCTACAAAGAATGATACACACTAGGTGGTTACAAATTTTCTACTAAATCTGATTATTTGTAGATTTAGTGTGTATATCAAAGTTATTTTTGATAATTCCATGAGTCTCAAAGATAAACCTTTGGTGGAGTTATTAAAATATTATGGGATTGAATTGATATATGCTTCTAATTATAACCCTCAAAGGAATGGGCAAGTAGAATCTAGTAACAAGAACTTGATCAAAATCATTAGATGAATATTGGAAGTAAATAAGAAGAAGAGGGGTGAATAGCTGAAATTTGATTTATGGTATGATAGGATTACACCCAAGAGAGATATTATGGAAAATCCCCTTTGAGCTTATCGATGGAGCTCAATAAATTTTTCCTATGAATTTATAGTTACCAACCTATTAACTCATGCAATAGTTAGAATATGATGAGAAAATAAACCTCTATGAAAGCAAGATGAACCAAATTATTGAGATTGATGAAATTCAAAGATAAGCTCATGAAAAGAACTTCAAGTTCAAGGAAAATATAAAAAATATATTTGAAAGGAAAGTCACTTTGAGAAACTTCCAAGTAAGTGATCTCGTTCTACTTTGGGACATCAGAGATGAAGAGAAAGATAAGCATGGCAAGTTTGATGCCTTGTGGATGGGTCCCTATTCCATTAACTATTAGGTTTGGAAACACATATTTTTATTGAAATAATTGGATGGTGAAATATTAGAGCTGTTAGTCAGTATAAGACATCTAAAACACTTCCTTTATTGATTTTGCAACTATGTACATTATTGTATAGTGTATAGTCTTGTTGTTTTATTGTTTCTATTGCCCCTTTACTTTGGCCCTTGTTTGTATAATTTATTTCATGTGTTCATTTCCAAATCCTCTTGATCTATTTTCTTTAATGTGTCTTATTTTGTTGAACATTCATGGGTCTCTATTGATGAAATTTCTAATTGTTGACTCTGTGACACAATGGATTGGCACCTAGTCTTAAATTTTAGGGTTCTTTGCACATCTTCAAGGGGTGTGCATCCATAGGTGAGAGCTAGTGTTAGTGCCCAAAATTGCACTAAAACATTGTCCTTGTTAAGTATGAATGATTTATTTGTTATCCCACTTCCTATTTTAAATTTTTCATTAGAGGTAAAATGTCCTATTAACTTGATCTTTACTAGCCTTTGGTATGTCAAAAACTGAGTTGAATTCATGTATGAACACTTTAAGGTCTTTTGTCTGAATTTCCATAACTTAAACCCTCTAATTTAAAATCAAATTTGGTGGAAGCAAATTTAATCAAGAACATTTTAAATATGCCATGGACTTAGTCTAGTTTTTTTATGAAGGTTTGGTCATGTTTATTGACATGACTGAACCATAGTTTAACAATCCATATTAGGTCCCTTTTTATTTCCCTTGGCCCTTGGTCTAGTGTGGCATATGTAATGTTTGGTACCTTTATTGTAAACTATGCTCAATGTCCTAAAGTCTACATTGTATTAATTAATGTCCCAAAACTTTAGGCTAAGTCTTTTTATACTAGTGATTTATGTCCTGAGCTATGACTTAATTATTTATTATGTTAAATTTGATCCAATATTGTCTGACCTAGTGGATGATAATTGAATGGTGTACATTAAAATGGAGTAAGATGATCTTAAATTACATGATCAATGATGAATAGTTAAATGGATTTTGGATGCATGTGTATTTACCAAGTATCAAGCTTGTAGGGTATGCTTTAAAGCTTATAAAACAAGTCTAAATAAAATAGACCATCATCAAAACATCATTCATAAATATATTGGTCTATTTACTTATGCATTTTATAAGTTTTTCTAGAAATTGTCTCATGGTTAAAGGATCACATAAAATCAATATTCTGGATTCCATGAACATCTCCTACAAATTTGGTGCCTTCATGCTTTTTCTATCTCAAGATGCAAGCATTTAAATTTGAACAAGGATTGTGATGGTCACATGGATGTCATTGATGGTCATGAAAATATAAAAGTAAAGATTAGAAATTATTCATTTGGTGTTCAAAGTGTGATGTTCACATGGATGTCATTGATGGTCACACAAATATCATTGATGGTCACTTGAATGTCAAAATAAATCTTGGAAATTATCCATTAGGGTTCAAAGATTGAAAATCATGTAGACATCAAAAACAATCACATATATGTCAAATGATGGGCACGTAGACATCAAATTTAAGCTACTATAGAGTGGAATTTTCAATACATCTAGGATGAATGTAGTGGTGACATGTATCATAACTGTAATAAATATTATAAAATAGTTAATAGAGTTCAATACTTTAGATCTAAATCAATGGTTTTCAATGATCCATGTAGGGATAATTGAATGGCATGAAATGAAATAATGATTTTGAAAGGGGCAATGATCATTTTTTAAAAATAAATATATTGATGAACAACATGACATGGCAAGTCCACATAGGCATACACATCATATTCAAGGATCTAGTGCAAGGAATTTAACAGAGCTTTCATCACTGACAACATGTTGACTAGGCGAATTGAAAATGAGGCATGGTAGATCCTTCATAAATTTGAGGATTTGAAATCAATTTTAAATTGATTGGATGGTTCTAGGTCTCATAGTCAAAAATTAGGGAAAAGAGTGGGTTTTATAGATATGACAAGTGTTAGTTCTAAAATGTGACCCTAATGAATGGATGATGCATAGAACCCATTGGCCATTATAAAACATATATATAGCATATTTGTAGTGTGTATAGATAATGAGGGGTATTTTGATTTATTTTATTCTTCAAATACTTTGGAATTTTGAAGCTCATGTATGAAACATACTTATTGACAGTCAACATTATAGATATACACCTTTCAATAAAATAGAGTAATGAGAAAGCACTTGTAACCTAGTGTTACTTATATGATTTCAGCATGCCAATATGAAGGGGTTTATGCGCATATAGTTGATGATCTAGTGTAGATTTTAGATAAATACTACATAATAGAGGAATTTTAAAAAATGGAAAAATCAATGATTAATGCATTACAATTCAATATGGATTTATTAACCCCGTATGTGCTCATTTGAACATTTCCCTAATGGAACTTCCTAGGGGAACTACAAGTATCAATTCTAACTTAGAAATTCATAAATTACAAATTTTTGAGGGGGACCAGGATTTACCCAAATAGGTCAAAGGTTGAAAATAATGCATTTATACAATAAAAAGGAGATAATAAAAAAGGAAGCCCTTATAAAGTAAATATGTAAAAATTAAAAAGTTTGTAAGGGGCAAATGTGTAAAATTTTATATGTGAAAAGATAAGTTGGAGCCAAAAGGGTAAAGGGATCAAGTAAACCTGGGTATTATATTTTCTCATGTTTTTCTCATCTAAGCTCCTTCAATGGGAGAGATATTGTAGGTTTGTAATATTAAGATGGGCCACTCCAAAGAAGATCATTTAAGTGGCCATGGATCTAGAATATTCCCAATCCATCATTGTAAAAGTAGGTTGTTCCATGGCATGAATGAGGGGGAGGGAAGTTGTCCAAAAGTTTCCAATTGTCCAAGTAAGTGATCAAGGGGATCCTTAGGTAGTTACACATAAAGACAAAGTTTGTTTGGCTTCCAACATGAATATCCTCCTTCCAGCTAATGTTAAAGGCATTTCCATCCAATAAATAAAAATATTTTCTTCAAGTCTTCATCATTTCTTGTAGAGGAAACTGTAATAATGATTTTCATTATAGTTACATGAATATTCTATGCATGGCAAAGGATTTATTCTAGATAAGATCATCTTGGTGGGAATTTGGCAATTGTAGGTCGTAACCCTCGCTCCCAAATTTGAAATGGGTTAAAAATGTATAAAAAGAGGGCTTATCCTCTATTCTATAAGTGGGTCATTATGTTGGTTTTTCATTTTCTCTAAGTCTAGGTTCTAAAAAAACTAATCAACTGATGTGTGTTGATATTATCTCTCTTGCTAAGGTGGTTGCAGTTGTATATCTAGTAGCAAGATTTGAGAGCATGCTTTTTTCTCCCTTGTCAAAAGAGCAAACTCACTATGATTTTCCCCTTGGAAACATTTTGAAACATTTATGTATGTACTATCTCTTTTCAAGTTAATGAAAATACTTGTGATTCTCTTTTATTTCCTATTGATGAAGTACAATGGTGTTTTTAAAATGTTTTTGATTGGATATCTTGTTGTATGATCACTACTAGTTGTTATATTGGGCTTATATATAGATTATAAATCCCTTTCTACATTATTTTAGAATATGTTTCTGAATAACTTGTTAGGGCAACTAGGTTTATGGATTTAATAGGGAATTTTTATTGAAGGTTTAGTTTTACTATATGTTCTATATCTTTCAAGGATCATTTGGTATGTCTCATTAGCTCACTCATGAGTATTTACTATGTCTTTGTAATAAGTGATGTCATGAATGTTGTAAAATCCCCTACTGATTGAAAACTACTAGCACACCACCATGCCCTTCCTCTTTATAATTAACAAACTATCCTACCCTAAAAATGATACAATCCTTATTATATATCTTAAGTGTTATTTGCCTACAAATTCATAAGATCTTGCTCATATAACATGCATTTTCATCTTTTGTTTTAAATATTGGCATTACAATCTTTCATTCATCCTTGATATTGATAATTATTCTAGATTAAGGTTATAAGCACTTTTATATCCATATTTATTGACTTATGACATTTGTGCATTACTTGTGACAAACCTTCCCTGGTGGAGTGTGCATGTTTGGTTGTGCCCTAGTCATATTTTTGTCTCTATGTAATAATAATCCCCATGGAGGTTGAATTGAATATTCTCTTTGTGTCAAAAAGCTACCCCATAGGTCCTCTCACCTTGATTTAGGCAAAGCTAGAAGTAATATGGAGCTAACCATACCCTTTGTAGGTGCCTTTTAGTCATTTTCTCTATTCGGTCCATTTTGGATGCTAAACCCTCCCCTAGATATAATGACATATCATTGGGTTTTTCATTTTAATTTTCCATTTTCTTTTGAGTTTGCAAGGCCAATCATGAAAGGTGTAAAATTGAGAATCAACACATTGCTCAAGTATAAATTCATTTGTGAAATTTTGAGAAATTTCAAAATGGAATATTATAAACCTCTTAGCATGTCCATAGAATATAATCATAAGTTAACATCCAAATATATAATAGATTTGGTTGAGGCCACTAAATATAGACAACTCATTAAAAATCTAGTTTATATGACAATAACTAAACCAAATATAACCTCTATTATTGGTATTCTTTCAAGATTCATGCAACAAACCAAAGAAATTCATTGGGTAGTAGTAGAAAAAAGTCCTTAGATACCTCAAAAAAACATAGAATTTTGGGGTCACATACTCCATGGTAGGAGACTTCAAACTAATTGGATATTCATATTTTGACTATGTTAATGATCATGAAGATGGGAAATCCACCATGGGTTTTCTAATGAACTTAGGAACAATATTTTTCATTTAAAAATCCAATAAAAAATTAGTGATAATAATTTATTTAGTTGAAAAATTTTATATGGGCCCTTAAGAAGTAACCATAGAGATTTTGTGGCTCAAATGGGTTCTTTTTTATTTGTAGGAACAATAGGGTTCATCAACAATTCTCATGGTTGGAAACACTTACACAATTCAAATGGAAAAGAATCTAATTTTTCATGAGCAAAAAAATCATATCTATAAAAAATTTCATTTGATTCAACACTATGAAATATGGTAGTGTCAAGTTACAACATTTCCTTGTAATAGGGAAACTAGTAAACATCCTAACAAAAGCACTTATATGAGAAATTTTTGAAAAGTTCAAAGAAATGTTTTGTTTGATAATGACCCCTTTAGACTAAAGTGGGGATGTAACAATATTTTACATATTTTTTTATTTATCCTAGTTATCTTAGGTAGCTTTTATATTAGTCTAATAAGTTTATTTCTATTCCCATAGGAATATGAAAGGTCTTTTTGGGAATGTGAAGTTAACAACCATCTTGGCTTATTTAGTTTAATGTTTGCTTCATTTTAATTTGAATCATGAAGACAATTTTGGATCGTACCAAATATTTCTCGTTTTCATTATGTCATTATTTTAATTGGATTGACAATATGATATATTGATATGATCCAATGAAATTTAATATTTTCAATGGCATGTGTACATCTATCATCCAATTTTTCTAATTCATGTAATAATTAATCTTGATATTCATTATCTTTGATTATGTCATTCAAATAAACACATAAAGAGGGTATTTATAATTATAAATGTAATATTTCTTATATTTTATAGACCAAATATAAAGCTGTAGCCTTAGTTGGTGTGAAAATAATTGTATGAGCCCATAATGCATAAATAATCTAGTTGTGTTAATTCATACCATTTTTGGTGACTATTTTTCTCAAAATCTTAACAAGTATTTCATTTGTCACATTTTCTTCTCCATTATCCTATAAATAATATGGTGTACAAAAAATGTGATAGATATTATAGTTGGCCTAAATTCTCTAAATTGTTTTATTATTAAATGAACACCCATTATCCATAACAATTGTTGAATATATCCCACATCATGAGATGACATTTGTCATTAATAATTTACATATATTTTCCCTATGGTTGAAGACAATGGTACAAATTCTACCCATTTATTGACATATTATCTAGATATAAGTATCAATTTTTTCCTTATGATGATTATGTATTTATATTTTTAATCAAATCAAATCCCCAAAGGAAAAATGGAAATGGTGAAATAGTAGGTTGTAAGTCTTATGAAGGAGAAAGATTTAAATTACTATTTTTTGACATTGTTGAGATAACTTAGCATGCTTTTAGAATTCTTTTTCCATGGTAAGATAATAGTACCCATGATTTAAAATACAATAGACATTTCTTTTACACTGAAATGTCCCTTAAATTTATTGTCATAGACTTTAGATAAATCCACTTTAGCTTCACCATGTCTAAGGAACTGAAATAACTATCCCTACAAAGATATTTTGAATAAATATATTCCAATTAACACATAATGCATTGCCTCTTGTTTAACACTTTTACCATTTTTTAAGGGTTAGGGGATAATATCCTAATCAAAAAAATGGATAAAAAATTATAAAAACATTCAAATTAAATAATTTAGATTCGTAATATTCTTATATAGTGATTAATTATGAAAGTATGTTTAATATATAAATTACAATGTTAATTTTAATATATCAACACAAATAAGAAAAAATAATTAGATTATTTAATGATTTATAGGTAAATATTTCATATTAAATTATAATCTAAGGCATGATGATGCTCTATAATGATTCATTATATTCTAAATATTTTCTCTATCTTAATCTAGACACTACTACTAGGATTTAGACACTATCATTAGCGCTTATATCTTGAAGTTGATGCTTTTATCTAGTATAGAATACATGTACTTTTTGGAATGACCAAATTTTCCTATTAGATTTCACTTTCACCTTGTATATTCTCAACTTTTATTATTGAAAAATGTTATAGATATCATTCCTTTACTTAAAACCCTAGGTCCTCCAACTTGGGCATGTCGCCTTGAATATTACATCCTCACCTAATGAAATTACCACTATATGAATGATTAATACCTACATATCAGCATCATGTAGTGAATTTTATCTAACCTAAAAGTTCCCTATATCAATTATCACTAACTACCTAACCATATACTTTGAGATGGCCTTAGAAAGATGTGGATATCCCCCTTATGTGGGTTTGAGTGTGAATAATAATGAAATATACTATATGAAAGTGCATGTAGTAATCTATCTTGTAAAATGATAAATAATACTCATGGGATATTATTGTAATGGTTTAAACCTATAATAAGACTATTCCTATGATTTATTTCAAAATAAGAAAGATTAGGGTAGTAGAATGCAGTTGTAAAAATGAACATGTGTGATCTTAACAGGCATTTTCTTGGTAATTCCCAAATGATAATGAGTGACATTTCATTTTTTATTTATACCAAACCTTTTGAAATTATCTTAAGGGAGGGTTAAAATATGACCATAGACATACCCATGCATATTGAAATATTTTCAAATTTGACCATTTATAGGGCTCAAACACTAGCATCAGATCTTGGATACTAGCTTTAATATTAGTGTCCTAGTCTAGATGGAAATGTCAAGGATGATAAAAAGTTGTTAAAAATTTGTAACTACTAGAGTAGGATATAAATCAAGTTTTATGTAGACTGTGGGCTATAGGTGATCTAGGTAATCATAATATTAGGGTCAGACTATAGGATAAGCATTTAAGCATAATAAAATGGTGAATATGATCCTTTCGATAATCGGAAGGTTATAAACTGAAGAGTTGATCTATGATTGATATTTTTCAAATGTACAAGACTAGTTTATCACATATAATAATATTTTAGTATCTACATTTCCCCCCTTTAATATAGTAAAGCATAAGGATGAAATAAAAGTGTATTATGATGTGTATAACACACCTTGTCTTTACTTGATCCCTATTTGAAATTATTATTTCTATATTACCTATAACTAATAACATGTTACAATGTAAATAGTGTATATAATTTGAGAAATAATAACAAGAATAATTGAAATAAGAGAGAGAAAGGAAGGAGTACACATGTGTGTTTATTCAACCATGTTTCCCCTTGGTAGTTTGATTCGGTGAAGATGCTTATTTATTGAAGCATTTGATAGAGAGGTTCACAACCAAACCTTGGATATGTGAAGAGGATAATTTTGAGTTTGGTAACCCCTTAATATGGTGTAAGGGTAATTTGTGTCAAGGCCATCAATATCATTGAATCTCAATCCTAAAACTCAAGTGTATACATAATATAGACAATATTGACAATATCTCCTAGCTCAAATTGTGTAACCATCTCAAACTATAAAAGGGAAGTAGTGATAAGGCTTTTGAGTGAATTGAGTATATAATTCACCACTCAAGGGAGCCAATTGATGAAAATACATAAATATCAATTGGTGTATCTTGGTAAGGTCGATGCATAAATATGTATATAATATGAACATGTATTTTTGATTTCATGAATTTTCATGGCATATTCACCTATAATGTGTCTCAAGCTAAATTATCTATCAAAATTTAACCTATACTCTATAAAATTTGTATAATATATGTCAAAGATATGAAAACATTTGTCACACATTTGTAAAATCAATTTTAAATGCATAATATTTTAACCCAACTGTATATCTAATTCATATATAGTGTATCAAATTCTACAAATTTGTGTGTATGTGCACAAATCCCCCCTTGAGGTGATGGGAATGCAATCTAGTAGTCACCTTATGTCAAAAGGATAATATAATTGTGACATATATGTATCAATCATGTAGTAATGAAACATATAATGGTATCATGTTTAAGCATATGTATAAATGAATCTTATGGCATCCTATCACAAAAAGACATAAGATTCATTATATGGATCATGGAAACATATTAAAGTAATAAGCACAAAAATAACAAAAAATCAATAACACACACAAGAGCACTCAATGTCAAATAAAAGGGGTCTAAGGAGACTAAAAATAAGGGTCATGTTCAAATTTCTTGCACTCAAGTGAGAGGACATGCTCAAATGTATGCATACC
This sequence comes from Torreya grandis, assembly GCA_037957365.1. NCBI lineage: Eukaryota > Viridiplantae > Streptophyta > Pinopsida > Cupressales > Taxaceae > Torreya > Torreya grandis. The sequence continues at coordinate 101,513 of JARHVA010007895.1, forward strand.
AAATAAAAATATAATCAGATGCACTATGGCTAACCAACAAGGAACATGTTCAAATGTTCCAAAATAAATACAAGATAGAAAACAATAATTACTCAATTAAGCATGGAAGAATATGAATAAGTGAAATATAAGAAACTAGCATAAGTATATCATATCAGCCCTTGCATACGTGTGTTAGTAAAGTCTTGTAGTATAACATATCTATTACATTGTGTAATATGTATGCATGATTATATACATGTGTAAGCATTAGTATATAATCTCAACATGATAATGTAAAGTGATCATAAAATAATAGAACCTATAGTAATCATGATCAATAGAAGTAGATGCCCTCAACATATTATGCCACATGGGTAGAGGAAAGGTCCAACATCTACATACTCATGTATCATAGATCTAGTGTATGCATATATCATACTCAAGTACCTTGGAAACATATGTGTGATAGAAATGAAAATGGTATGATATCTACTAAAATAAAGTAAACAACATATGTGAAAGATAATAAACATGTAAATTATAAATATTTTTGTATTTTTGATTCATTTGTATGTTTTTGTATTTATTATTATTATTATTATTATTATTATTATTATTATTATTATTATTATTATTATTATTATTATTATTATTATTATTATTATTATTATTATTATTATTATTATTATTTTAATTTTTGAATATTTTAATTTAATAATGAGAAGGCTAGTTGATGATCCTATATAAGGGATGATCGTAGGGTGTGCTAGGATTTGGATGGGGTCCACCAAACTAGTCATTCTGTTAAGGATCATGTATATGTGCCAAATATAGAATCTAAGAATATGTTATACTCTTTTTGTGCATCATAAGACTCTATGATCTTGAAATAGTAGTAAAATCTATGGTGTTTCATGGAACCCATTTATTAGTGTTATGCTTATTTTTTGGTGTGATACTAATTTTGGGTCTTTATACCCTGTCTAAAGCATGTTGATCAGCTCTCAACAACTAGTTAGGCCATATAGGTATAGATGATGGATCTAATGATTCCACTATGTATTTTTTATGTCTTAGCCTCTCAATTATTGATTGCCTATGAAATGTAATTGTCGCATTCTTACCATTTCACTCATGATCAATCTAAATAGGTTTTATAATTAATTGTTATGTAATAAACTTCTCTTATTTTAGTGAATGCTCATACTAAATCCATGAAACTATGATTAACCTATTGGAATAAATTTATTTAAAATATATATTCACTATGGAGGGTAATGTGCATATATTATGAATTTATAGTCATCCCTATAATGAATCAAATACTCTCATATGTGGTATAATTGAAAATATTTTGGTTGCATGTGTTGGACCAACCTATAAAGGTAAATCAATATCTAAAAACTATTATGCTTTCCCATAAACTATTATGACCATATTGGTTAAAAGGTATAAATCATCATGTGTATATCCCAAATGGATGAATAATGTCATGGTACACACATTCCCACTATAACCATTATCAAACATAAAACTACATATATGTTGATGATCAATATGTGATGTAATAAATAATGAGTGAAGATCTAAGTCATAATCCAAAATGTCAGTATCATCAAATGTAATAGATTGACTTTGAACCATAGGTGGTATATAATGTGTCATTGTGCCTATAATCCCATATAATATTTTCTCATAATATGATGGAGTAGGATATTGATTATATTACATTTTATCTTTTTGTGCTTCCTTATAATGATATTGTAATTGATTATTGAATATATTCTAGTTTTAATGGTCATCATGTTATGATATTGAATCCTTTGGTAAATCATCAAATGTGATATTTTCAATATCAATGAGGTCTTGAATCTTGTGCTTCAACTTATAACATTTGTTCATAGAATTCCCAACACATTGGTGATATTAAAAATAAATGTTTTTATCATATCCTTTTGGTATTGGTCGACTCGTATCAACCTCTAAGGGATGAGGGAGATATATGAGATGGCATTCCACTAGCTTCTTAAGGAGAAAAGCTAGAGACTTAAGTAAGAATGTAAATTGTCTCTGATTGAATTGGATAAGGTGAATCTATTAGGTTGTTTTGACAACTTATTCAAATTTTTATTGCTTCTTTATTAGCCTCTATAGGCTTTACCTTATGGCTTGGTTTGATATGAAACTTCATATTTGATTTTTTAATGCATTGTATACATACTTAAGCTTGTTTAATGCAATAAATTTTATTTCTCAATATTAGGTTTTATGGTATAAGTCTATTATAGGTACAATATATTGAGAGGGGGGTGAATCAGTGGTGGAAAACAATTAAATTCAATTTCCAAATCCTTCAAATACTTAAGCACTTATTATAATCATTCATGAAGCATATAGATAATTCATAGAAGTGAACAAGAAGGATAAATCCAGATCACATACATAAAATAATATCTATGTGAGAAATCTTCTTGGGGAATAAAACCCACTCTCAAGCCTAAAGAGACATAGACTACTATCCTATAAGATGATCACAAACATGAGACTAGGCAAGTCCTTCTAACCAAGAACCTTGGTCAAGTCCTTATAACCTAAATCCTTTAGTGAAATATTTATTCCAAAATGAGAGCCTACCCTTAATATGATCAAGTCCTTCTAACCACCTATTCAGTCAAGTCCTTCTGACCAAAAGTCTTTAGTGAAACTCATATTCCACAAAGAGCACCTACCCGTAAGGATGATCAAGTATTTTCAACCCTACTTTGATATGAACACCTCAACATTTTAATTTATGTCTTATATACCTAATGATGGACCTCTAATAACATATCCTCTTTTACTTCTGCAGACACTCACAATGCATCCAAAACCACTTTTTGGATCACTATACACTTTGTTCATCATCAACCTACAAGAGCACTAATATATCATCAAAATTATGACCTACATGTCATACACATAGTATTTAATCTACTTAGATCATCAACTCATCCAAAAGTAACACTACCTCTCTTCTTTCCTTCGCTCTTTTCTCTTACTCCACTCTCACAAGCCTAGAAACCATCTCTTTTGGTTTCACTATTTATAGATCCTTCATGCTTATAAATTTATTGGCTAGCATTATTTACTTAACCCTTAAGGCTTATTTCATACAAAAACATGGATTAATACATTCCTCAAGGTTGGCCATAGCATCTATGGGTCACACTTAAGTAGTTATGCCTTTCAAATAGGCCTTACTAACCCTTATAGATTTCATGGAGACATATTCACTTATTTATCACTTCATTGAGAAAATTAATAACATAATACCTTATCCAGACACATAGGTCCACTCCACATGATCCCTTTGACATCCTTAGATTATTATAGACAATTTTCTCACCTTTGTGTATGCACAATCTGCTCAAACATTAGCCTTCTATAAAAGAACATCATGAATGAACACATAGTCAACTTATTAGTCTTTTTTCATACCAAATATTAGTTTTTTAAACATCCAAAATAAACACAGAACACTCTCATAGAGTCTAAAATAGTCTCCATTAGTTAATTCATCAAGAACCATCAAAACAAGCTCAATTATCCTTCTTGTATAGAACATAGTCAACTTTGGAGCTAAATAAATTTGATTTTATAATCATTTTGACATCCTAACTAGGTTATATGTATGTGCCATGGAATCCCCTTCAAATTTAATTTTTAATCCATTCAGAAAATTCATCCTAGATCAAAATTTATAATCAAAATATAGAGCTCTAGTTTTCCATTTGTAAATTTGAATATTCAAATGCCAACGGTCACAATTGAACCTCAACCACTTTGATATCATCTCATGTCCTTATTCATCTTGTCCAAACACACTTTTTAAATCTTATTTTAAGGATCTTAAACTTTAACGATGTTAAACTTTGAATAGGTTGACAACTTTAACTTACTATGCTCCATTGATCTCAAATGCATGATAAAATATGAACAATTAGATCCTTATCTTTTATCTTTGCTCAATGTTAAACCTCAAACACTTCATACCATGTCACTACTTCCTAACATCTTCAATAAAAAGCACATCATCTATCTCTTTTATATTTTATCCAACATTACCTTGTGCAAAATTGACTATGGGGACCATTGCAATCTATTTGAGAAGCCAACTTTTAACCTCAATAAATTCTTTGATGCTTAGATGCATGATCTAAAATTTGGACCATATAATAACCTTTGAAAATATAATCTATCCATATATAAAAATAATCTTGAAAATATCACATGAGTGAGATATATCACCATTAAAATTCCTTCTCAAAAATTTCTACCACAATGCCAACTATGTCAAAAAATTCTTGGGAGGCCAACTTTGTACTTGCATAACTTTCATTATGTTTAGTTTCATGACCTAAAATTTATTGAATAAGATCTTATCACATAGGGGATTAAATAAATATATCAATATTCTCCTAAAATATTCACATGTGAGATATATGATGTCAATGAACTTCTTACTCAGCTCTATTTAAACTTAGGAAACACTATCAAAATCCTTGGGGGCTCAAATTTGCACATGCATATCTTTTATCGCATATCCTAAAATTTGGTGCATAGAAAATAGGTATAAAATTAAATTAAACCATGTGAATATTTCCACATAATATCTCTATACATGTGATATATGATTACATTAATATGCTTACTCGACTCTACTTGAACCCATTTACAAATTTGGCCAAGTATAGGAACTTAGTGAATTATGTCTGAGAAGCCAAATTTTCACCAAAATATATTTAAATATGATTCATCACATGACTTAAAACATGAACCATAATAAACTGGGACTTATGTGATCAAAACCATATAACCAACTCCCCTTGACTCATCCACATATGCAAATGCTAACATCATCAATCTACTCACTTAGATTTCTCTACCATTGGGACCAAAATGTCGAGATAAAAACTATAAACTAATATATGAATTCCAATTATGCACACAAGAACTCAAAGCATATAATACCTCTTATTGGAACTCTTTCACATACTTAAATCACCATACTTATCCCTAATCATCCCTAACCATGCCAAAACTGAATATCAACCAAGCCAACTTCAAGCATACTAAGACAAACACATTTCACACTTTGTCATTATCACTTAGACTATCAAGGCACTTAATCCACTCACCTAAACACCTCTATGACATCACCATGACATCATTAAAAAATATACAATAAATAGATCATAATATTTATACTTTTTGAAGATAATAGATGCATTTATTATGGAAATCAAAATTTGCTTAAAGATATCTTGAAGATCTTTATCTATCATTTTATTTATCATTTTGGCTAACATTGTATTATACCTTAAAACATATTAATTTATGGGATCATTTATTCCTTTATATTTTAAATTTGTGTATATGACATCTTTTTTTAGTAATGTTGATAGAGAAGTGTGCTAGAAATTAGTCCCCTGTAAGTTTGAATACTTTCACTGATCATATTGGTAGATCATAAAACCATATCAAAGCATAGTCCTTTAGTATTCTTGGAAATAATTTTTTCAAAATATTATCATTGGAAAAAAAATCAAGGCATGCTACATAAAAATATCGGATATGTTTTTTAAGATCACCCTTACCATTATAAAGTGTGAACTTGGGCACCATAAAATTGGTTGACAAAGGTTTCAAAGATATATTAGGTGTAAAAGGATTATGCAATATATATTATGAATCAAAAGCATTATTATAATTTAATTATTTTTATAAATATCGGTAACCTTATCTTCCAAATTTGAACAACTTGCAGAAGATTTTTCATAGTAGATCCATTGGGATAAAGATTTGATATTTATGAATTGAAAAAATGAGTTGCAAATATTTCTGGTGTTGATGTAAGCATTGAAACTATTAATTGATTTTAAGTAGTGATTTTTCCCATATAATATATAGTAATATGTGTTTGATTATTAGGGAGTAATGTCTTGAAAACATATCCCATACCCCCACTAGATTTAAAAATCAATGGTGTGATCTAGGTGAGGGATAATGGAATTACATAGATATTAGTCCCTGTTATCACTCAAATTTTCACCATTTGTAATATATTTTAAACATTCCAAATTTTATGTAACATTGAAACACCTCAATTTTGTGGGTACCCTATTGGAGAGGTAAATATCTAGGTTAAAGGGCTAGTTCCCCTTGATGAATCATTTAGGCTCAAATACTACTCTAACACTTGATATGAAAAGGAAGAGAAACCTATTCCAGTGGAAGTGATGCACCAAATATTATTTAATAAATAAAAACCAATTTTAATTGCACTTCAAATAATATACTAAACTACACATGAAACTAATCCAAAATTTCCACTTTACATCAATATTTCTCATGAATGTTTGTGAAGCAAAGTTAAGCTAGGAGGACTAGTCAAGAGTTCATGATATGACACTAATAAAAATAAAACTCATACAAGCTCCATTTTAACACTTCAAGAGACCTGAAAAATGGATTTCAAAGTGAACATGAATGTTAAACAAGGACAAGCATGTCAAGGAAGTAAGCCTATCACTTAGCAAGATCAGCTAATCATGTATTTATATTGAAACTAGTCCATAGAAAAGGTAAAAATAGGTTATTATTTATTTATATAAGGTTTCAAATGGGTAGTTATTCACCATACTTATGTGGAGGATACAAACTTAGCTAATTAAGGCTCAATATATATAGTAAAAGTGAGAGAAGGAGAAAAGGGCATAGGAAAGAAAGATATAAAAGTGTCCAAAATGATTTTTAAAAAAATAAATGAGTTTAAAATTTCCCCATAATGTCATCAAAGATAGGTTTTAGTCATCTAAATATGATATTTTTCTCTAAGTGGCATGGAAGTTTCAAACTTTGCTTGACATCTTGACTAGCTTTCCAAAAACTGCCCTTTACTTTGGCTTATGGAATGATAAGTGGCCTTCTTGATGGTCAGATCATGTTGAGTTATAAATTTTATATTATATTGATACCACTAAACTTATATCTTTATGTTATATTTAAAATATTAATTAATTCTCTTTCCAGGTGGCTAGAAATCTTTTCACCTCACCAAGCCAATCTTGCTTACAAGTGTCAAAAATTGAATTCATATTATCCAACTCATACTCTCTCTATGGATGGCCCATTCACATAATATTAGACATAAAAAACTATTTTTGAGGTATAAAACTACCCTAAATAATTCATCTTGCACCAATATCTCCATTTTGGCCTCATTCCTTGTAGCCCTAAAATCATGCAAACCTCATTGTGTAGAGAAGTGTACAGATGGAAATGAGAAAATGAAGGCATATTTTAAGACCCAGCATGGATCCATAAGATTCCCACACATTTGAAACCTAAAATAAATGTTTTATTCAATTTTATAACCCCTTAAATATCATCCATTTCTAATTTGGGCTCTTTACACCCTATACAGACCTCCAATGTAGCTTAAAATAGCATTTTTTAGACTATTTCATATAGTTTTGTACCTACAAGTAAAAAAAAAATGATAATGTTTTATTTAGGAGATTATTGAACATTATTTAGGTCATTTTTAATTTCATCCAATCCATTTGGAGGAATTAAAATCACCTTCTCTCTCATTAGGTCAGAACTGGTCTCTTTGGCGACCTGTGAATGCCTCAGGGTCTTAAGGATTATTCATAAAGCTCAAGGATTAGATGAAAAATAAAATATAGTGAATCATGAGATCATAAGGTTTCCCTATTATATATAAAATATTTATCCACCATGTAAACCTTAATGAGATATATTAGCATCTCAAACTACATCTTGCACTGGTTTGGTGAGGTAGAGAGAGGAAATAGACCTAAAAGTGGAATTTTTGAGTTTAGTTTGATCTTAAAAATATAAATAAGGTCTATAAAATACACCTTGAAATTTTAGAGTGTTCTTATTTCCACCTTTATTATTTATACCGGATGTATCTTCCATTAGCTCCTACTCAAGGTTTATAGCACATCATGCACTTTTTACCCTAACAACGTGTACTAGCCCTCTTCTCATTATTGAAGTGATTCAAATCCTCATATAATGTTTAATTGAATTATATGTAACATTATTAATATATATATATATATATATGTGCTTAAATATCACCTTCATAAATTCAATAACTTGTAGGTATCTACACATTTCTCACATAGCCATCTAGGAGTTGAATCGAGTCTCCTAAGTATTAGGCCTCACAGTTGGGGTTCTTTGAGTAGATTATGGTATTTATTATACTTTTCACATATCCACATAAATAATACTTATTAATATCACTCTTAATTAATTCTTATGCCTCATTTATCATGTAAGGTATGCTTCCTTTGATTGATAATGTAGACCTACAAGTCTACAAGCCTATAGGTCTGCATTTAATACCATCTAGGCCGCTTAACATGTTTTTTGGACTTGTTAAAAAATTGATGAGTATTTATCATGTTAATTAACTTAACTCATGTATTTTATAGTTATAAAATATTCCATTTACTTTCTCCATCACCACACATGTGCCTTTTAATCTAACCCTTCCACTTTCTCAGGCTTGTAGATGGTCACTTGGCTAACGTCATATTTTTCATGTTATTATGCCATTTTAGGATATTTTATTAAATTATAAACTCATACCTATTATCCATTTAATTCACAATATCCTTTTCAAATTATTGATATTATACCTTTTGCTTTATCAACCACCTCAGACTTCAACATTTTGTGTACGATCTATTAGTGATGAATTTTGGTAAATCTCAAGTGAAATTTTGCTATTAGAGGCTCTGACAAATATTAAATTGGTATATGAGTTGTTTTATTAAGTTTATTATCCCATGCACCTTTTCACAACATTTTTTTTTTTTTTTTAAAAAAAAATTCCTCTTTTAGTCTTGAAACGAGCCTACTCACCGTAACAGACCTGTAGGTAGTGATTGTGTGTTTGATTATAGATTGAGGTGTTTAGGCTTTTATGCAAGTTATTAGATACCTAAATAACATTTAATACTACTTTGGAGTGTATAAATACTCTATGAATTTCTTGAGACACCACTTCTTTCCAAACACACAACTGTTAAGACTACTTTCTCAAAGAGTGATTGTAAGTAGTCTTAGAGGGGTCTACTCATATGGTGCTAAGCTTGGATTCTTTCAACTATACCATGAAATATTAATATTATTTATAACTCATTTATAATTATTTATTACTTTTTATAAGGTTTAAATTCCCTTTTCATAACATTTTCAGACTTTTGCTTCTTATCTTGATCTCAGGCTAGTTTGTGAGCATTAGGGCTAATAGGTTCAATATTTTTTCTCTTGGTCTGACTCCAAATGTTTTAGGTTTTCATTATTACTCTATTTCCACTTTAATTGTTTTTTAATAATTTTTAAAAGTACACACTCTCCACTTATATTAACATGTCTACTTTTGTCTAAAAGAGGGCCTATAGGCCTGAAACCTATAGGTCTTTATTCTTGATTGTATGGACTACTACAAACCACTCCCTTGAGTCCTTAACAATTTGAGACTATAGGCTCTTTTCCTACCTCTTTTTCATTATCTTAATATCTTACAAACCCTTTTATTTATCATATGTCATCTTCAAATCATCCATTTACCTATACAGACTGTGTATGCAGTCAATTTATATGCAAGTTCTATGTAGGAGAAATTGAGCTCATGAGTCAATTCATGCCTTTTGATGATATTTAATAGGAATATTTAGTTTAAAATTAATTTTTAAGAGTCTCTAATACACTTTTCCATGGTTTAAACACCACAAAATGAATCTTAGGCTTCATGGATATTCACCTATAGGACTATAGACCTATGGGTGAATGAAACTTGTCCATAGCCCTTTTTGGAGAGTATACTAAGTATTAAACACTTTTATTGAGTTAAAAAATGTTAAAAAATGTTATCATTATATAATATCATAGATATTTATTGCTAAATAAACCAAACTTGGAATACAAACTTGTAGAAGATTGCACATCATAGACCATGTCTCCAAAGGTAAAAACACTCGAAGAATGCATACAAGAATAAAATTACAAGGGATATTACATGAGTATTAAGAATTTTATAAATACTTCATTGAATACGAGGAACTTGAGAACCTTTGATAGTGATAAAAACTATAAAAAATCAAAACACTTGCAGCAGGAATGACTGAACAGCTCATACTTGACACACTATTCCTCCTATTGAAGACATTTCATGGATATGAGTTAGTTGATGAAAAAAAATGGAAATGATCTATATTAAATCTGAAAAAAAAAAACCCTAAAAACTATTATTCTCCATTTAATTATTAAGTGGAAAAATAGAAACAAAATCAAACCCTGCTTGGATGGATAAGTAATAGTGACCTGGAGTCACTCTTAGTGATTGTTTATAAATAAGGGGTCATGAATATACAAAAAAATTACACTAATTTAAATCTTATTATTACCCATAATAATTTCCAAATTTTTCGCTCCTAACTCTCTCTCTCTTAGTTTTACCATCCACTTGAATTTCGCCTTTCTAAGCTTATGAAGGTAACAATGGAGGAGAGAGAATGTTTTATGTATCTTTTCAACCTAAAACTTGGTAAAAATCCTAAAAATGATCTAAGGGATCCCAAGAGACACCTTGAAACTATTTTTAACTAAAAAATTATCTTCTAATGCTGTACAAGTGCCTAAAAGTGCTTGTAGAGAGGAATTTTGCTTATTTAGGCATTGAGCTATAGGTTTGTCAATCTATGACCATTCATGAGAATTCTATAACATCAAGTATAATTATTAACCCTATTTAAACATTTTAATTTGAATATATCATGTACAACTTCTTTACATAGGCCAAAAGGTGGCCAAATTGTCATTTTAACACAATAGAACATAATAAAAGGTTAATGCATGATATTGTCACCTTAAAGACACATTAATGACCTTTTATAATTAGTATAAACCATATCAAAATTTTGACCACAATTTAAAACACCAAGATCTTGGAAATGACCCTTAAGTCTAGACAAGTACACATGAGACCAAGCCTTAGACGAAGCTAAGAAATGATTAATTTGACCATATGAAGACCATTAAAGAGAATAACAACACCACATACAAGTTTTGATAGTCCCATGAAATGTTTCAATTTAGAGGGTTTGACCCATTTTTAATTGAGGTCAAAATTTGGTCAACGAATTAGTGATTCATAGGGGTAACATGCTTGTTATGCTATATGGACTAGTAACCTTGTCCTTATATTGGATAATGGAGTTATTTTCACTCAATTTCAGACTTAACTAGACCTTAACCATGGCAATAAAATTTGATTTGACCTTGAAACACACACAAACAAGGACAACAAAAAATAAAGCAAAAAATAAGACACACACATGTGCTATCAAACACTTAGGGAACATAAAAAACCAAAAATCAAACAATCTATACACAACTAACCTAAAAATAACTTATTCCTATTGGATCAAAGGGTAATCTTATACAATCTCTTGTTCCTTAAGATTCCAAATGAAATGAGGTAAGTTGCTTCTTAAACCTTGTTTTGGTTGTCTTCATCTTCTTCTTGAATGCCACTCCTCTTGACATGATCTCAAATTAAGTAATGTCAGATAAAAACCAATCACCTATGAAGGTGAATTCATCTTATATTTCAAAAACCTTCTCATGACCTCTCTTGATGTTTATGTCTATCTCAAACATGGCCATCTCTTGGATCATAAGAGTAGCCTCAAACATGGTACCTTAGAGGTTTTCATATTGTCCTTAAAGAAGTAAGGAATCTTTAAGAACATATTCAAACTATCCAATAGGGGGTATAGGCCCTTAAAAAGCCTTAAAATCATTAAATGTATCCTAATACTCCTACCATATGTCCTCTTGGTCCATGAATGCAGCAATAGCTTTAACCTCTATTGGTTTTTTTAATTTGATCTCTTGATCATCTCTAATAGTGTCATAGTCATCATAGGTTATTCCATCATGTACTTGAGACTCTTGGTGGTGTAATTTAATAAAATTTTGTTCATTAGGAACCTTAAATTCCTCATCAACAATCTAATTTTTCTCTCCTAGAGATGTGATCTTCTCAAAACCTTAATATTCTTTGAACATATGTAAATAGATCTACCACATGTTCTTCAAATTTTCTTTAACCTATTTATTTGACTCAACAAGGTCAGTAAACATGATGTCTTTCTAAAAATCCTTTTCTTTTATGTCTTGATCAACCTCTTCATTATCAAAGGTAGCAATCTTGTCACTCTCTTCATGGGTAGCTACAACCTCACAGAGATCATCTCTTTCTTCATTCAAGAAGACTAATTTGTGTTTGTCTTCACTAAGGGGAGTACTAATAGTGAATTATTTATCATAGACACTTGAATCATATTCATTAGCTATAACTATAGGTTGATCCTATTCACTTACCTCCCATTGGATAGATTCCTTTTAAAAAAGGGATGTGGTGGGAGTTGATGGGAAAGTTCATGAGTTGGATATGGAGTATGAGGTATGGTAGATGGCTAATGAATGGGATTGTGAATGGAGGGAGTACTTTTGGAACATGAAACCTTGGGAATAGAGGATTGTTAAATGAACTCTTAGAGAGATAACAAATTTAATTGGGCAATGGGAGATTCAATTTATTTAACAATCACCCCATCTTTCTCATGGCATTCTTGAGGCTCTTCAACATCTACAACTTTATCTCTAACCTTCTTAATGAAGGCCTATTTTTTACATTAAAAATATTCTTACATAGTCATCTAAGATGGATTAGCTTTAAGATCTTAAGGAAGGGGTAATGGGGATGAAGTAGGTACAATATTTTCTTCTTTGACATCAATTTCTTGGTCTTGGCTCTCTTTCTATTTCTTTCCCCGAGACTTCACTACTTGATTCCAAGTTGGAACTTTTAAGCTAGTGGGATTTTTTGGAGATTCCTCTTAAGGATAATGAATGGTTTCATAAAGATAAGGAGCATAATAAAATAGATATAGAATACAAGATAAATCTTGAGGAGTGGAGGTAGAGACTTGGATAGATTCAAATTATTCCACAAGAGGTACACTCTTATAATCATGAATCATAGTCTAAGAAGGCCTCCAAGATGAGGAGATTTTACTTTCTTGAGAAATAGTAGGTATAGCTTGAGAAAGAATTGGAATCAAAGGAGGTGTACTAGGGATAGGAGATGATGGTTTAGCTTACTTGTATTGGGTCTCTTGATTCTCCCACCTCTCTAATATGTCTATCCACCACTAGATAAAGGTTCTCATCTCATACACCTCATCACTCAAAATATATTATGTTTACTCACTAGCTAACATCCACTTATCCATCAATATTTGAACTGACTTACTCATCTTCTCTATGAGATGAAAAGGGATCACATATAGTTCTCTATCCCATTTTCTCATCACCTCTTATTATTTTAGAATATTTGGCTTGAGTGCCAATAAGGATATGGTAGGGGAAACATAATTTTGAGATGGAGTTGAAGTAGGTAAGGAGGAGTATGACTGTCACAAGTCTTGGTAAGGATGGTGAGGTATGTAGTTGGAATAATATGAGGAGAATGTAGGCCAAACATAGGATTGATATGCTTTATGACAAGTCTGATAGGAAATAAAATGAGGTTGATATAGATCACAAGGCTAATAAGGGGGTATAAAAAATAAGTTATCTTCATACCCAGCCATTCCCACTTCATAATTCAAAGGAAAACATAAAATATTATCAAATAATTTTAAAAATAAGTACTTGTGCTACTTGAACTAGTTGATTGCATTCATGGTTCACCATTGATGTTTGTTGAGTGCCTCCAAAGGCTAATATGTAGAAGAATAACATCAAGAATTCTTTCACAACTTTGGACCTTGAATCCCACCAAGCATGCCAAAACTATTATCACTCAAATTATCACCCTTTGAAATATAGTTCAAACCTTCAAAATTTGATGTAACATGGAAATACCTCAAGGTTTTATGTACGCTATTGGGGAGGTGAATATCTAGGTTAAAGGGCTAGTTTCCCTTGATGAATCACTTAGGATAAAATAATAATCTAACACTTGCTAGGAAAAGTGAGGGAAACCTATTATAATGTAGGTGATGCACCAAATATGAACTTATCACTACCAAGCAAATGCAATTGTACTTCAAACAAGTGAGTAATCTACACATGACACTAATCCAATTCTACACCTTTACATTAATGCTTCTCATGAAGGTTTATGAAGAAATTTTGAGATAAGAGGACTTGTCAAGAGGTCATGCATGACACTAATGAAAACAAAACTCACTAAACCCATACAAACTTAATATGAAGGCTTTAAGAGACTTATAAAAAATATTTGAAACTGAAACTAAATTCTAAACAAGGACAAACATGACAAAAAAGTAAGGGTATCACTTAGCAAGATCAAATAATAAAGCATGCATACTAAAACCAGTAAATAGAGAAGGTAAAAATAGGTTGTTATTTATTTATCAAAGGCTAAAAATGGGTAGGGATTTTCTATACCTAGGTGGATGATAAAAACTTAGCCAGTTAAGGCTCAATATATAGATAAAATGGGAGAAGAAGGAGATAAGGTCATAGGAGAGAGAGAGAGAGAGAGAGAGAGAGAGAGAGAGAGAGAGAGAGAGAGAGAGAGAGAGAGAGAGAGAGAGAGAGAGAGAGAGAGAGAGAGAGAGAGAGAGAGAGAGAGAAGTGTCCCAAAGGATTTAAAAAAATAAATGTGTTTGAAAATACCCCATTAGGTCCTTAGAGACACGTTTTAATCATTTTAATAGTCTCTTATTCTCCAAATGGTGTGGAAGTTTCAAACTTTGCTTGACATCTTCACTACCTCTCCAAAACTACCCTTTGATTTGGCTTGTGGAATGACAAGTGACCTTATTGATGGTTATATAATTTTTAGTTACAAATTTTATCTATTATTGGAACCTCTTAATTGAAATCTTTAGGTTTTACTTGACACATCACTTCATTCTCTTGTTAGGTGTCTAGAAATCTCTTCACCTCACTAGGCCAATCTTGGTTACAAGTGTCAAAACTTAAATTAATCTTCTCCAACTTATGATATATATTTATGGCCTATTAACATCATATTATCCATATAAAAACTCATTTTTATGTTTAAAACTAATTTCAAGTATTCATTTTTCACTAAAAACTCCATTTTGGCCTCAATCCTTGTTTTCCATAATTTCAAGGGAATCAACCTATTTACCAACTATTTCAATAAAGTACTTTACCATCTATACACTTCTCTACATGAAGAGGTTTAAATGATTTTAGGGATACATTATTTTGTATTTCAATAAATTACTTTACCATATATTTACCAACTATTTCAATAAAGTACTTTACCATCTATACACTTCTCCAAATGGTGTGGAAGTTTCAAACTTTGTTTGACATCTTGACTACCTCTCCAAAACTACCCTTTGATTTGGCTTGTGGAATGAAAAGTGACCTTATTGATGGTTATATAATTTTTAGTTACACGTTTTATCTATTATTGACACATCTTAACTAAAATCTTTAGGTTTTACTTAACACATCACTTCATTCTCTTGTTAGGTGTCTAGAAATCTCTTCACCTCACTAGGCCAATCTTGCTTACAAGTGTCAAAACTTAAATTAATCTTCTCCAACTCATGATATATATATTTATGGCTTATTACCATCATATAATACATATAAAAACTCATTTTTATGTTTAAAACTAACGTCAAGTATTCATTTTTCACTAAAAACTCCATTTTGGCTTCAATCCTCATTTTTTGCTCTATCTTGATCTATATTTTTGTCATATTTATGCTCTTTTATTTCCTTCAAACTGGTATCAGAGCCTAGGTAGACCATGGGAAATAAGTAGTGAAGGTTTTACTTGACACATCACTTCATTTTCTTGTTAGGTGTCTAGAAATCTCTTCACCTCACTAGGCCAATCTTGCTTACAAGTGTCAGAACTTAAATTAATCTTCTCCAACTCATGATATATATATTTATGGCCTATTACCATCATATTATCCATATAAAAACTCATTTTTATGTTTAAAACTAACATCAAGTATTCATTTTTCACTAAAAACTCCATTTTAGAGATATTACTATCAATTTTGATATAAAATAAGCTGATAAAGGACAAATAAAGAAGCGACCTCAACCAGCAATTTCAATTGCTGAATGTGGAACCACTCTGTATTTCTAGCCAAAGGACCTAGTGGTTGTTAAATAAGTATCCCAAACATAGTTTTGAAATGACCAATAATAATATAGTATACCACCATATGGTACAACATATTAATTGGTGAACCAAATGCATGGGGAATATTTATGTTTAAAACTAACATCAAGTATTCATTTTTCACTAAAAACTCCATTTTGGCCTCAATCCTTATTTTCTGCTCTATCTTGATCTATATTTTTGTCATATTTTTACTCTTTTATTTCCTTCAAACTGGTATCAAAGCCCAAGCAGACTGTGGAAAGAAGCGGTGAAGGTTTTACTTGACACATAACTTCATTTTCTTGTTAGGTGTCTAGAAATCTCTTCACCTCACTAGGCCAATCTTGCTTACAAGTGTCAAAACTTAAATTAATCTTCTCCAACTCATGATATATATATATATATATATATATATATATATATATATATATATATATATATATATATATATTTATGGCCTATTACCATCATATTATCCATATAAAAACTCATTTTTATGTTTAAAACTAACGTCAAGTATTCATTTTTCACTAAAAACTCCATTTTGGCCTCAATCCTTGTTTTTTGCTCTATCTTGATCTATATTTTTGTCATATTTCTGCTCTTTTATTTCCTTCAAACTGGTATCAGAGCCCAGGTAGACTATGGGAAAGAAGCGGTGAAGGTTTTACTTGACACATCACTTGATTTTCTTGTTAGGTGTCTAGAAATCTCTTCACCTCACTAGGCCAATCTTGCTTACAAGTGTCAAAACTTAAATTAATCTTCTCCAACATAGTTAATTTAAGACACCTTACAACTTTATTTCAAATTACATGTCCAGGATCTGAGTGGAAGTGCCATTTTATTACCTTTCTCTCTCCTAACTACATCTCAAGTAGGCCTCCTACCTAGAGACTAATTTTTGGATCCAAAAAATTATGACATAGGTGAAACATGAAATAAACATTTTATTTAGTTTTATAGCACATTTAATATCATACATGTCAAATTTGGGCTCTTGACACCTTATATGGACCTCCCAAATAGCTTAAAATAGCCTTCTTTAGCCTAATATGTATAGTTTTGTACCTATAATTATAAAACAAAGGCATGAGCTATTGATAAGGAGAGTTGTAAAAATTCTCAGGTAATTTTTAGGTTTATCTAATCCATATATAGGTATTAAAACCATATTCTCTCTCATTAGGTCAGAATTGGTCTCTTTGCCAGCTTGTGACTACCTTAGGGTCTTAAGGATTATTCATAAAACTTAGGGTTTAGATGAACAATAAAATACCATGAATCATGGGTTAATATGGGTTTCCTCTTATGCCTCAAATATTTATCCACCATTTAAACCTTCATGTGATATATGAGCATCTCAAACTACCTCTCGAGATAGTAGACCGTGTTCGGTGAGGCAGAGAGAGGAATTAGACCTGAAAGTGTAATTTTGGAGTTTGGTTTGAGATAAAAACATCTCAATGAGGTCTATAAAATCCACCTTGACATTTTATATTTGTATTCCTAATACATTTATTCTTCATGCCTACTATATCTTCCATTAGCTCCTACTTAGGGTTTATATCACATCATGCACTTTTTACCCTAATAGCATATACTAGCCCTTTTATCATTATTGAAGGGATTCAAATCCTTATAAAATGTTTCCTTTAAGTCTCCATCACCTTATTAGGATATTTATGCTTAAATATCACCTTCACACTTTCAATAACCTATAGGTATCTATGAATTTCTCACATAGGCCTGTAAGAGCTTAATTAAGTCTCTTGAGTATTAGGCCTCATAATTTGGGTTCTGAGCAGATTATGGTCTTTCTTATACTTTAAAATTATCCCCCAAACTCCTCCTTATGAATCTGACTCTTAATTCATTATTAGGCCTCATTAATCATGTGAGGTATTCTTCCTTTAAATGAGAATGTAGACCTACAGGTCTGTAGACCTACAGGTCTGTAGACCTGTAGGTCTACATTTACTACCCTCTAGGCAACTTAACATTTTTGTTGGACATGTTAACAAAGGAATGAGTCTTCATCATGTTAAGTAACTTCTATCATGTCTTTGATAGGTATAAAATATTCTATTTTCTTTCTCCATCACCACACATGTGATTTTCAATCTAACGTTGCCTCTTTC
Source organism: Torreya grandis (assembly GCA_037957365.1). Lineage (NCBI taxonomy): Eukaryota > Viridiplantae > Streptophyta > Pinopsida > Cupressales > Taxaceae > Torreya > Torreya grandis. The sequence continues at coordinate 119,921 of JARHVA010007895.1, forward strand.
TCAAGCTTGCAGATGGTCACTTGGCCAACGTCATCTTTTGCGTGTTATTTTGTCATTCTAGGATATTTTTTATCAATGATAACCTTATACCTAGTGTTGACCAAATTTGAATTTTAGGTCAAATTAGTGACCGTATAGGTAAAAAATTGACTTTTAATGTTTTAAGGGTCTAATATATATGTCACAAGGTGTTTTATAGGCTAATTATTGTCATTTAATGTTATACTAGCCTTGGTCCTTAGTCATTTTAATCCCTTTAGTCATTTTAAGTCATTTTGAGGTCAAAAAGGGAGAATTTAATGAATTGTAAAGATTTATTGGGAATTTTTAAAATTCTAAAAGGTGATGTCACATGACATGTGTCTTAAGATGTCTTAATCAACTATCAAAACTAAAAAGTGGTAGGTTCTTTAGAAGAAAGGGTAGTTTTCTTGGGGAAAAAGGTGAGTTTGGCACTTGTACAACCCATGGGGAAGTGTGCCATGTTGTATATCATGGTATGTCTCTTTATCTTATAAAATCTAAAATATACATTTTAAATGCTTTGGAAGTGCCATTTTAGGCCCAAAACTATTCTACCACTTTTTCATCCTTCTTGACATACAAAACCAGTCTTTAGGTTTGTACTTGGTATAGATATCAATGGAGGTTTCAGATAAAACACATTGGGGAGTTTAAATTGAACTCAAATACATTCATTTCAATTAAAATATTTCTAATAATGGTGGCTTGTGTTGCATGAACCATCCTCATGAAGTTGACCATGTTTTTATGCTTGCTATTTCATGCACCCTATAGGTTTTGCTTTGGTTTGGGAATTTTCATAAAATTAAATTATTCATATTTTTTATATATTATATATAATCCATTCTCAGATTATATCCATGATTTTTTAATTTTTCATGATGTTTTGATGAATAAAATAGCTTAAGTTGCAAGAGGAAGCACTTTTCTATGCAACAGGTAGTTTTTTCAACATTTGCAAGATTTCATTATTTGATAATGTTTTGGAGGGTAAATATAAGTTTTTTTATATTTTTAAAATTTTCTCTTGGTCACCTTAATATCTAAATATTTTTTCCAAGGCAACTCTTCATGGAATGATAGTCATATGTAACATATTCAGTTAGGCAGCCATGAATGCTCACTACAGGTGGTGTTTTCATGGAACTATCATGTTGAGAAGGAGTTTGTGATATTTTCAAGGTTATAGTACATTAAATTAATAAATTTATTTAATTATATAATCTAAAAACTATTTTATACCTCACAAACCACATACTCTACTAAATCATTCTCCCCACTGCCTGTATAGGAAAATATGCACTTATAGGTGGTTTGACAAAGGGTTTAGGTGTCTTTTGAAGTGTTGAGGAAAAAATAGAGTTCATGTTTAATTTATAACATATTTAAATGATATTAAAATAAATATTTATAATTCTTTAATTTTAAAAAAAATTGAGAATCACCTTCCAAGATAGTGACTGCAAGTTCAGGGACCAAATCCCTAAATTGGCAAAACAAAGGCCTAGGGCCATCTTGGTGGAGTCATATAACAAGGATGACAATGAATTTAATGCATATAAATATTTATTTTTAATCCTATATCAGGGATAGGTATACTAAAAATTTTAAAGGGTATGTTATCAAGGGAAGTCAGTAGTTGAAGGTCTTAATGCTACCAACTTAAGCATTGACTTTCTCCATTGTTATCTATAGGTTGTAAACCTTTTGAGTGATCATTGATGCCTTAAGGAGAAAATATATATAATATTTAATATTTTTAATGGATATTTTATTGAATTAAAACACATTAAAATTAAATAATATGTCTATTAGGCATGTTTTCAAGTATAAAACATACTTATACAGGTGACAGTTTGTACAAATTGCCTAAAATTATGCACCTACTGTCAACATAAAATTCAAATCTAAGAAGGGTTTCCTTTCTTTCATACATGGTTGTATAGGTATGATTTATGTTTTTAAAATTATTAAAGGTTCCTTCAAAGGTATAAAGTCTTAATAAATAACATGATCATCTTTCAAGCTCATTTATGCCTATAGTATGCACCTACAACCAACCATAGATGGCTAACAGTAGACAAGGAACAAACAAGATGGGTTTCTTCAGGTGTATAAATAATAAAGTGAAAAAAATAGATATAATAAATTATAATTAACCCTAATGAGGTTACATATAGTTTTTTAAATCCCAGGGCAAGTCTATAAAAGACTTTTTAGGGTAATATCCACCTACAACCAATCTTCAAAAGCTACACTCAGCACTAAGTGCCAAAAGAGAAATGCCATCTTCAAGAAGATGTTTGAACCTTTATTGGTGAATTTAAAAACAATTAACATATAGGTAATAAAAATAATAATATATAATATGTTTTAGGTCCTATAGACACCTACATGTGTCCCCTCTTTTGGAAGTCACTCACCTACAACAAACCTTAACTCCTATACCTTCCATGTGAGAGACTTAGGCATGGAGACACCTTAAATATTCATGAAGTATGATTTAAAATGAATTAAAAATACATAAATTGGATAATGGGTCATGTTTCAAAATTCTAAAGGTAAATTTTTATCTACAAAACCCATCTATCATACATAGCTATATCCAACTGTAGCTGACAATGATCTAAGTGGTGATGGTTCTAGGCCTTGGACCTAAAAAATGCATTTCAAAAGTGATTAAAAGGAATATGATATGTAATTTAAGGTTTAATAATATATTATAATTAGGTAATAAACTTTTTAAGTGTGATTTACACCCATAGGTAGGGAAAATATGTAAGCAGGCTCAACTCTCTCAAGCCCAATTGGGCAAGAACATAGTTTAAGGTGTAAATATGGATAAGAAAGGTTTATGACCATAATAATAACCTATATAATTATATTTACCACAATTTTATACTCTAATTACGTGGAAAACAGGGAATAAAATATTCCAATTATGCATCATACGGTCCTTTCCTCAAATCAAACACATAGTTTATCATATAAGGAGTCTAGTTTATTTATGGGTTATTAAATAAATTTTTAATATAATAAAATATAAACCATTATATGAGGATTTAGGTGAGTTTCCTTTGTTTTATATTAGACAAAGGGCACTCCCTTCATACACAAAATTGATAGGTTTTGGGGAAAAGGGGATGAAGAGTGACCAAGGAGTTGTTTGGAATTGTAAATAAGGTTTTTAAATTTATAAAAAACATAATAAAACATGAAAATTCTTATTTAGAATGAGGGAACTAAATATAAGGGTCTAGACTTCTAAAATTTCAAATAGGCTCATAAAACATGGTTATTCCTAGAATCCAAACAAGAAGTCAGTTTCACTTTTGGATCTAAGTGAGATTTCCAATTGATTGGATAATTTTTTTAGGATAATATAATATTTTTAAAATCTTTTGGAAGGCAAATAAACCCCTAAGGAATCCAATTTTTGGATCAAAATCATCACTAGGCCTGCAAGAAAAGGAAGAAAGGGCTCAATATGATAAGTTTGAATACTTATATCTCTCTTTATGATTTGAGTGGGAGACAAAGAGGTTTATAAGAGTTATAATATGTCTTTAAAAATCAATTTTGTAATTTTTTTACAACTCCAACATCATAACTTTATGAACAAACCTTATGAATGAAAATAGGCCTAAAACCCTCATAAACTCGTGCCAGTGACTAGTTTGGAGAAATGGATTTGGATAGCTACTCTAATGGACTAGTTTTATTAGGATTATTATTTTACCTTGTATATTAATTTATAATTATCCTCCATACCCTTTTGAGCTATATGTAATTTTACATACATGGTACATAATAGTATTTTATTGATAGTTTTATGTATTATGCAGGTTATAGGAGGTTTCAACACATTAAAATAATATGGGAGGGAATATTAGGACTTAAAATAACTATAAATGTCAATTTAATTCCTTTAAATATCTCATAAGTTCCTCAAATATGTGCTTCATCTTAGCCAATCAAAACTGGCATATTGGACAAGCTAGTGAGAAGGGTGGAAAACATCAAGTGGAGTGATTTCAAGGTGTGACTGATGATTATACGTACATGAAGGGTATTTATAATTTTCATCCACTCCATCCCATGTATTTTAATGTAAAAATAAATCCAATTTTGAGGCCAAGTGCTTAGGGTACATGAAAGAGGAATTTTCTTGATAACAGATGACGATATCTCATTTTGGGATGATTCAAAAGGACCAGGCCTATAATCAATGCATGAAAAGGCATGTATGATACCCTTACAAGTCATTAATATCATAAAAAAAATATCCCTAATAATTTTTTGGATGTTCAAAAAGGTCCAAAACATGAAGATATTTTTTTGAGCCAGAATGAATTTCATGCCACTTTTCATAATTTTTATGACTTAGATGGACACTTGTAATTACTAACCCTACATGACTCATCCCACATCCTCTTATCATGAAACATTAACTGATTCTATCATATTTAAAAGTTTCATTATGACCCTTGGACTTTTCTCTTCTTCTCTCTCTCTCAAGTTCTATAAGAACTAGCCATTTTGGCCATTATAACTTATGCTCCACTTGAGTATGGCAAAACCCTATTGATTTGCATACTATTTTATCAATAAGACTACTGATTTTTACCTATTCATGACTATTCATGGTGTTTTTACTTGAATTTTGGATCTTTATTAGTGAAGACTATGGATTCCTTAACATTTTGTCTCATTCTTTCATCCCATTTATAGTTGGAAAGCTTCTTTTTACAGGGCATGTGAACTATTCTAGGAAATGTCAAGGATTGAATGAGTTAGTCTATTCACTAGTTACATTAAAGTCATTTTGTGTAGTCCTCCTATCTTTTCACATTCATCCATAACCTCATAATATAACATTGATGTCAAAAGATGTAGATTGAAGGAGTGTATGTTTAGTTAGTCCTTTGTTCTCATGTGTAACATGCTACTAGTTGGAAGTTATCATCTTATTTGGTGTATCACCTCCCTTATAATAGTTTGTTTATAGTTATCTCTCTCCCTTTTCTCCCCAAAAATTTATGTATAGTTACAATCCAAAGTGGTACATCAAGGGAGTTGACCCTATTTAGAGATTCACCTCATCTTTAGGCTACCCACAATCCTAGAGGTATTTCCATTATTCCACTTGGATGAGGAGAAATTAGGCATATAATAAATGGTTGAAAATATAATTTAAAATATTTTTTGGTGTGCTCGGTGGGACTCTTTGTCCAAGAAGTTGAGATATTTTTGGTTTTATCTCCAACCAACTAGCCTTTGAAGGAATCTATGCAAGCATCAATGGTGACTCTGAAGTTATATCAACTAGTCAAGCAGCCCAAGTTTTCATTTGAACATTGTTGGTAACATTTTTTATTTGTATTCTTACTTTCAATGATGTTCCATGGCTAATTTTGGTGTTGAATACTTTTTTACACAAGTTAGTGAGACATATTCATTTTATGGCACTCCCTATTAACCTTAGTGTGATCCTTACAAATCTTTTTATGATCCCTGTCAACCCCCACATGGCCATTATTAGTCTTCTCATTATTATTATTAGTCTTATATATAGCCTCCTTAGATTTCTCCCCCTTGTCAACCTAGACACTTCTCAACTCAATCCATTTTCACCTTCAAGAAGATAATCTTAGGATATGAGAAGTACATGTTAGAGATTTATACACTAATGGGACATGGTCAAGATGTTCCTATACATTTCATTTATAATGAAATATATACATTAGAGCTAGTCAAAAGATAATGGATACCTATTGAGAGAGATAATTGGAAAAGGCTCACAAGTGAAATGTTATCTATGAGTGGTTTGATTACATCTTTGGAAGATAAAATAATAGTTCATGAGGAGAATCCTCACCAGGTCTATAGCCTTCATATACAATTACCCAAGTTTACTATTAATGAAATTTGATCCCTATTCATGAGCCCAATCAAAATTACCAAAGTCATCCTTTTCCAAATCAAGTAAAAGATAGAGTTGAAAAGACTAGCCTTATGTTTAAAGCAAACATTGATAGGAAAATTGAGTTGGCTAATATGTAGATGTAATATTCCATGTTAGTAGCAAAGGAAATATAATTCCAGACCTCATTTCCCTCTCCCATTACATCTCCACCTCAAGAAGAGACCTCTAGATATACCATTCTAAGTTGGAGATGAGGTGGAGATTCCAAGCCTAAGGAGATTCTAAATTTCTTTAATACTTCACCCACTCCTAAAGCTACATCACCACCTCAAGAAAAGAATCTTTATCCCAAAATCCTAATATTGATTAAGATGGTGGAATCATGGGTAAAGAAGGAGGAGAAAATCCTAGTTAAAGAGTGTAAAGTTGAAGAAAACCTTGATCTTATGAAAATTCCTCCTACCCTTCATCAAGAGACCTCTTGTTCTCAAAATCAGCATTTTTGTACTCCTCATCCTGATGATGATTCCTATGAAATTTAAGAGATACTTTTCCAAGATATTTCAGCCAAGTAGATTTAAGAGTTAGAGGTGAAGATGAAATTTCTAAGACAAGGTGTGATGGAAGGTTCAGACCCAAAATTAGATCCTATGCCTAAACACACCCCATATAGCCTTCCTCAAGAGAGTCCTCAATCTAATTTATATGTTAATGAATTTATTTTAAAGTGGAAGGAATAAAACCAAGTTTTTTAATCCCAATTTATATCTCCCCTTCCTCAAGATCTTCCAAAATAATCCCCTACATTTCACTCTCAATCTGATTTTTGAGTTCTATGTGCCATCTCCACCAACTAGTTCATCTTGTCCTCACCCAATCACCCTTTTATTTTATGTACCTATGGTATGGGAACATAAATAGGATTATTTTTTTGAAAAAAAATTATAACTCTTTCTTGAATAAATCCTTGGCAACCTCATTAGAGTAAGTCACATGACTTCAAAATGCCTAGTCTTGGAATCACAAAGAAGGAGAAAGAAATGGTAGACATTTCAGCTCTTGAGAATAAAATTTGTATTTTATAGGTTGAGATGTAAATTTATATCCATAAATAGGCTCTAAATTCTAAATAAGAGGTGGTATATTATGTTGAATCTTCATATTGGGTTGATGAGGAAGAATGTTTTCATTTTTCTAAAGAGGGAGAAATGGTCATTGATTCTTCCATCACTATGCAAGACATCATGGATGGGAAAGAAAAATATCATAATAAACATTTTTATTAATTTTTTTAAATAATTGTATCAGGTTATATTCCTCTTAAGTGAGGCTATGATATAGTCAAAGATGGAGAAGGAAGCTTTGGCACTCAAGTGAGTATGCAAAGGAAAACCAACCTTTAAAATGTGTCATTTAAAGAGGCATATGCATTTGGTGATGATATGTTTTAATTAATAAAAATGGGATATCATACTCTCAATAAATTTGGAGAAACACATCAGGTCTTTAAGGATGTAACAATATCCTATTGGCCTCAATCTTCTAAGGAACAAGAAACCAATCCTCTTGAAGCCATGCCTACAAAGAAGATGCATGTTGACCAAGAGATGAAGAGTGGGTAGAATTATGAGGTATGTGTACAAGTTAAATATGAATATATCTAAATTTTATACTGATTTAAGGATGATCTACTTGAGATTAGATCAAGTGAAGTGCCAAGGAATAGGTCTAATCTACAAAACATTCAATCTAAGGAGAAACATGTTTGGCACGATGTTTCATCTCACCATGAAGATGATTCAAGAATTTTTACTTTTGATCCTAAAAAATAGGTATTATTAGTTTATATTTGTGTATAATATTTTGTTTTATGATCTCCATAAGTGCCTTGAGCACATGTGTGTGTGTGTGTCTTGTTAGTGTGTTTGCTTTATTTGGTGTGTGTCCTTTGTTTTATGTGTTTGAGGTAATCAAGTGGTATTGTCTTGATAAAAGACTATGGTAAAATTCCTCTTATTTTTTATTATACTAAAAATTATTCCATAATCCCAATGGATTGATAATATTACTATTTTAGCTAGTATAGCAGGCATAGTACCCCTATGAGTCAGCACTTTGTTCACCAAATTTGACTTTTAGGTCAAATTGGGACCCATATAAGTAAAAAATTGACTTTTAGGTGTTTTATGGGTCTAAGATAGATGTAAAAAGGTGTTTTATAGTATAATTTATTTCATTTAATTTTATATTATCCTTAGTCCTTAGTCATTTTAATCTTCTTAGTCATTTTGAGTCTTTTTTAGGTCAAAAATGGGCATTTAATGACTTGTATAGATTTCTTTGGAAGTGTGAATATTAAAAAAGGTGATGTCACATGAAATTTATCCTCAGAGGTCTTAATCAACTATAAAAACTTAAAAGTGGTAGGTTCTTCAAAGGAAAGAGTAGTTTTCTTAGGAAAAAATGTGAGTTTGGCACTTGTACAATCCATGAGGAAGTATGCCACATGGGAGAATATCATGGTATGTATCTTCATATTCCCAAAGCTCAAGTCCAAATTTTTAATTATCTTTAAGTGTCATACTAGGCCCAAAGCCATTATATTCCTTTTTCATCCTTCTTGACATATAAAACTAGTCTTCAATTTTGTACTTGTTACGGCTAGCAGGGGAAGTTTTAGATCAAATTCCTTGGGGAGGTGAAATTACACTCATATAAATTAATTTCATTATAATATATCAAATACTTGTGGCTTTTTGTTTATGAACCATCCTCTCAAGTTGACTATTTTTTTCTACTTGTTGTTTCAAGTACCCTATAAGTTTTGATTTAGTTTGGGAATTTATGTACAATCCAATTGTCATATTGGTTCCATATGATATATAATCCCTAATAAATTTATATACATGATTTTATTTATTTTTCATGATGTTTTGATGAACAAACTAGCATAGGTTTCAAGAGGAAGCACTTTTTTGTGCAATAGGCAATTTTTCACCATTTACAAGATTTCTTACTTTGATAGTGTTTTTAATGGTGAAAATAAGTGTTTTAATATGTTTTAGATGTTCTCTTGGTCACCTTCATCTCTCAATATTTTTACCAAATTAATTCTTCATGGAATGATAGTCATATGTAACATATTCAGTTTAGCAACTATAAATGCTAATCTACAGGTGGTGTCTTCATAGAACTATCATGTTGAGAAGGATATTATGATATTATCAAGGTTATAATCCATGAAAGAAATAAATTTATTTCATGAAAGGAGCTTAAAACTCTTTTAGACCTCACAAGCCACATATTCTGCCAAATCATTCTCCCCACTGCCTATATAAGAAAATATGCACTTAAAGGTGGTTTGACAAAGGGCTTAGGTGTATTTTGAAATGTTGAGGCACATAATGGAGTTATTATTAAAGTTATAAAATATATAAATGATCCTAACATATATATTTATAAGGATGGACTCTAAACAAAGTTGAGAATCACCTTCCAAGATAGTGACTGCAGGTTTATGGATCAAATACCTAAATTGGTAAAATAGAAGACTGAGGCCATCTTCATGGAATCATATAAAAAGGATGAGAATTAATTTAATTCATATAATGATTTTTTTTGAATATTATAGTATGGATAGGTATCCTACAAATTTTAAAGGATAGGTGATCAAGGGAAGGCAGTAGTTGAAGGTCTTAAAGCTACCAAATTAAGAATTGAATTTTTCCATTGTTATCTATAGAACATGAACCTTTTGAGTGATCACTAATGCCTTAAGGAGAAAATAGAGAATATTTAATTTTTTAAATGGTTATGAAATAAGAGTCATATTGGGCATGTTTTCAAGTCTAAAATATACTTATACAAGTGACAGTCCATACAAATAGCCTGAAATGATGCACCTATAGTCAACATGGATTTCAAGTCTGAGAATGGGTTTAATTTATTCGATACATGGGTGTTTAGGTATTTTTTATTTTTTTAATATTATTATATTCTCCTTAAAATGTCTCAATTCTTAAGAAACAACATGATCATCTTTCAAGCTCATTTATGCCTATAGTATATACCTACAACCAACTGTAGATGGCTGAGAGCAGACCATCAATAAACAAGCTAGGTTTCTTGAGGTGTATAAAGTATAAAATGAAAAAAATAAACCTAATAAATTAAAATTTACCCTAATTATGTTATGTATAATGGTTTCAATCCTAGGTTAATCCTATATAATATTTTTAGGGTAATATCCATCTATAGCCAATCTTCAAAAGCTACACTCACCACTAAGTGCCAAAAGAGAAATGGTAGCTTTAAGAACATGTTTGAATATTTATAGGTGAAGGGAAAAAAAATGAACATATATGTCATAAAAATTATAATATATATTGTGTTTTATGCCCTATAGACATCTACAGGTGTCCCATCTTTTGGAAGTCACTCACCTACAATAGACCTTAACTCCTATACCTTCCATGGGAGAGACTTAGGCATGGAGACACATACACTATTCATGTTGAATGATTTAAAATGAATTAAAATGACATAAATTTTACAATTTATCATTTTTCACAAGTTATAAGGTAAATTTTTATCTACAAAACCCCATACTTTGCCATACACAGTCAGTCACAACCAATTGTAGCTGACAGTGATCCAAATGGTGATGGTTCTAGGCCTTGGACATAAAAATTTCATTTCAAAAGTGATTAAAATTAATATGGGATGGAATTTAAGGTTTAATCAGACCTTATAAGGAGGTAATATACTCCAAAAGTTTTATTTACATTAACAGGTAGGGAAAATATGAAAGCAGGCTCAACTCTCTTAGGCCTAATTGGGCAAGAACATAGTTCAAGCTATAAATATGGATGACAAAGGTTTATGAGAATAATAAAAACATATATAATTATAGTAACCAAAATTTTATACTATAATGACGTGTGAACAACTGAAGAAAAGATTTCAATGATTGATCATATGGTCTTTTCCTCAAATCACGCACATAGTCTGTCATAGAAGGAGTTTGTTTTGGGTTTTAGGAAGGTTAGAGGGTCAAATGACATATTAGAGGGATGAAATTTTGTGTAGTAATTATTAAATAATTATATAATATTATAAAATATCCACCATTTTATAAATAGGTAGGGGAGTGCCCTCTATTTTGTCTTAGATAGAGGGCACTCCCCTCATACATAAAACTAGTAGGTTTTATGGAAAAAGGGATGAAGAGTGATGAAGGAGCTGTTTAGACATGTAAAAAATATTTTTTTAAGTTATAAAACATATAATAAAACATAAAAATCCTTATTTATAATTATGGAACTCAAAATAAGGCTCTAGACATCCAAAAGTGTAGACAAGCTCATGAAACATGGTTATGCCTATAATCCAAACAAGATGTCACTTTCACTTTTGGATCCAAGAGAGATTTTAAAATTAATTGGATAATTTTTTAGAATCATATAATATGTTTTAAATATTTTTTAATTCAAATAAATCCTTGAGGAAGCCATTTTTGGTTCAAAATTAACACTATACCTATAGGAAAAGGAGGAAAGGGCTCAATAGGACAAGTTTTAATACTCATATCTCTCTTGATGCTTTGAATGGGAGAAAAATATGTTTAAATGATTTATAATAGGTATTTAAAAGTAAATTTTTGGAATTTTTATACAATTACAGCTTCAAAACTTTATGAAAAAACATTACGAAAGAAAACATGCCTAAAACCCTCCTAAACTCTTGCCAGTAACCAGTTTGGATATATGGAGTTAGATATCCACTCTAATGAAATATTTTTATTAATATTATTATTTTAAACCTTATAGGACTCTCTTAGAATCCTCCCCACCCTTTTTAGATATACAAAATTGTATGGACAAGGTACAAAACATGATTTTCTTGATAGTTTTGTGTATTGTGTAGGTTATAAGAGGTTTCAATAAATTTTGATCACATGGGATGGAATATTAGGACTTAATATAAATAAAAATGTTAATTTAATTCCTTTTAAAATATCCTAATTAAAAAAACAAGGTTTTTCATCTCATCCAGTCAAAACTGGTATATTGGACAAGCTAGTGAGAAGGGTGGAAAACTTTAAGTGGGGTGATTTTAAGGTGTGACTAATTATTATAAGGCCATGGAGGGTCTTGAAATTTTTCATCCACTCCATCCCATGTATTTTCATGTAAATATTAATCTAATTTTTAGGCCAAGTGTGAAGGGTGCATAAAAGAGGAGTTTTCTTGATAGCAGATGATGATATCTCATTTTGGGATGATTCTAGAGGACTAGGCCTATAGCCAATACATAGAAAGGAATGTCTAATATAATTCCCATTAATTTAAATCATCATAAAATTCCATAATTATTTTTTGGATCTTTAAAAATTTCCAAATCATGAAGGTCATTTTTTGAGCCAGAATGAGGAGCTTCATGCCACTTTTCATGAGTTTTATGACTTGGATGGACACATGTGCTTCCTGACCTTACATGGTTCATCCCACATCCTCTTCCCATGTACAAGTAACTAATTATATCATATTTATAAGTGTTCTTATGACACTTAGACTTCTCTCTTATTCTCTCTCTCTCAAGTTCTAAAAGAACTAGCCATTTTGGCCATTGTAACTTATGCTTCACTTGAGTATGGTGATGCCCTACTAATTTTCATACAATTTTATCAATAAGACTACATATTTTTACCTCTTAATTACTATTCATGGTTTATTTAATTAAATTTTGGATCTTTCATACTGAAGACAATGGATTCCTTAACATTTTATCTCATTCTTTCATCCTATTTGCGATTGGAAAGCTTCTTCTTGTAGGGCATATGAAGTGTTCTAAGAAATTTAAATGATTGAGTGAGTTAGTATATTCACTAGTTACACTAAATTCCTCTTTTCTAGTCCTCCTATATTTTCACATTTTTCCATAACCTCATATGTAACATTGATGTGAGAAGATGCAGATTGAAGGAGTGTATGTTTGGTTAGTCATTTACTCTCATGTGTAACATGATGCTAGTTGGAAGTCATCATCTTATTTGGTGTATCACCTCCCTTATAATAGTTATTTTTTAGTTATCTCTCTCCCTTTTTTCCCATAAAATTTTAGGTGTAGTTGTAATCTAAAGTGGTAAATCAATGGAGCTAGTCATATCTAGAGATTCACCTCATCCTTAGGCTACCCACAAACCTAGAGGTGTTTCCATTATGCCACTTAGATGAGGAGATATTATGAATCTTATCAAATGGTGAAAATATAAGTGATAACACCTAGTATCCATTTAATTAAAAATATCCTTTTCACATTCTTACTTTCATACCTTTAGCTTGATCAACCACATTGGACTTGAACATTCTATGTATGATCAATCAGTAAGGAATTTTGATAAAGATCAAGTGAAATTTTGGTAGTAGAGGCTCCAACAAATATAATTTTTTTTTATGAGTTGGTTTATTAAGTGGAGTATCCCATGTACCTCTTCATAAAATTTTGTAAAACTTATGAGAACCTCTTTTAGGCTTGAAACAAGCCTGCCCACCCTCATAGACCTGTAACTAGTGATTGTGTTTTTACTATAGATTGAGGAGTTTAGGATTTTATACAAGTTATTGGGTACCTAAATAATATTTTCTACTAATTGGGAGTTTATAAATACTCTCCAAATTTATTGAGGTACCACATATTTACAAGCACACAACTATTAAGACAACCTTATCAAGGAGTGACTATAAGTACTCTTGGATGGGTCTACTCATGTGGTGTTAAGCTTAGCTTCTTTAAAATATACCATTACATATTAAAAATATCCATACCTCATTGATAATTATTTCTTACTTACTATAAGATTCAAATTCCCTTTTCATAACATTTTTAGACTTTTGCTCCTTGTCCTAATCTCAGTACTATTTATGAGCATTAGGGCTCATAGGTTCAATATTTTTCTCTTGATATGACTCCAAATGTTTCAGGTGTGAATTGGTATCATGTTTCCTATTTCATTCTTTTTGAATCATGTTTCAATGTACACACTCTCCACTTTTATTAAAATGTATACTTTTGTCCAAAAGAGGGCCTATAGGCTTGATACCTATAGGGATTTGTTCTTACTTATATGGAATATTAAAAACCACTCCCTTGAGTCCTTAACACTTTGAGACTATTAACTCCTATCCTACCTCTTTGTCACTCTCTCAATAGCTTAAATACCTTTTGATTTACCATATGTCATATTTAAATCATCAATTTACCTATATGAAGTGTGTATTTAGTTAGTGTGTTGGTAAGTACATGGAGTTGGGGGATAATTTTGTGGACATTTTACACAGTATGCTCGTGTTATTAAATAACGTGATTGCATTCCCTTTTTTTGCACATAAAAGCATGTGGAATTTGTACATGAAGGAAACTTTAGCCAAAAGTTTATATTTAATAATATAAATGTTAAATAAACTTAAAAATATAAATTTAAACTTATAATTTAAATTTATTTTAGTAAATATAAGAAAATAGGGTCATTTTGCATCGGATAGAGTTGGTCTCATAGTTGCATACCTTACGATGTAGAAAATAGTTTTTCAAAATCTAACCTGGTCAGTACTTAAGCATTTTTAGGGTCTAAGTATTAAACCTAAAGATTTGAAGACATAATTATCTTAATTAATGTACATTTTTTATAACATATAGTCATTTTTCAGGTTTTTGTGCATTTCAGATTGATTCTTGGCATTTCTATGAGTCTTAGGTTTATCAAAATTGAAGTTTAAAAACCACTTACTTTGAAATTGATATAAAATGGTGTGATTGGGGTATCATAGGTCACATTAATGACCTAAACACATCAAATGACCACTTTGTGTTAATTTTAATTGTTCATGGTCCATCCCTCATCCTTGATCACTTCCTACTCATGCCTCATCACCCCTAACCACTCTTTCATCATTATTAATTATCCCTAATCACTCCTTCATTGACCTACACTATCCATAGTCATCTCTAATCACTCCCTCATCATCTTTTATTAATCACTCATTAATCATCACTATCCCTAATCATCCCTAATCATTCACTCATAATCCCTCATTAACTTTCACCATCCCTCATTAGTTGTAATCAATCCCTCATTGGCTCTCACCATACCTCATCATCTATAATCACTCTCTCATTAGATCTAACCATCCCTCATCTTCCTTAATCACTCCCTCTTTTGATCTCACCATCCTTAATCACTAATTCATCATCCCTAATCACTCCCTCCTCATCCCTCAACATTCCTAATCACTCTTTTATTGACCCTTACCATTATTAATTATTTATAATCACTCTTTAATCACTCCCTTATTGACCCTCATCATCCCTCATCATTTATTGATCATACCCCATCATCTCTAATCACTCATTACTCATCCCTCATCACCCCTAATTACTCCCTCATTAATCCTCACCATCCCTCATCATCCCTAATCACTCTCGCATCCTCCCTAATCATTCCTTGATTGATCCTCACCATCCCCCATCATCCCTATTGACTCCCTCATCATCTCTACTCACTTTATCCTCATCCTTAATCACTCCATCCAATACCTTGATCATGGTATTTTATTTGGGTTTAATAATGATAGGAGCTACAAGTGGAGAGTTGATTGATAGCATAAAATATAAGACATAATGATCAAAATGATGCAGAGGAAAATTTAAAACATAAATATTTAACACCTATGGAAAAATATGGGCATATTATAATGATTTAATTCACAATTTAAAATATGCCAAAAAAAGAGAAGCAAGTAAAACAACCATAACACCAAAAATGGGTAGTAAATACATGAGGATCACCAAGTTATGTGTTTTCCTAAGACCAACCAATTACTTTCCATACGAGAAAATTTTAGGATCTGAATAATCACATTGAAGTCCTTATATTTGTATGTTTATGATTTTATTCATCATACCAGAGAGTGGAAAATAATTTTCAAATGATTAGAACAAGTAGTCCAAGACTGGAAAGTGGTGCTTGATTCATAACTTCGATATTCAATCCAATGAAGATTGTCACATTATGATCTCTCTACTTGTACATATCAAGAAGTGGGTATAAGTTATCTAGCACTATAAAAAGGTAAGTAGATAATAGGTTATGAACCCAATGATATGGTCGATCCTAAAAATATCTCTACATACCCCAATAAAAATTATATAAATTAAAAATATATATATTTTTTTTAAATGTAGATCAATGGTAAGCCAATGCACTTCATCATTTACAATATAAGTTATAAGAATTTAATCTCTCCTAAATAATATTTTAAAAAATTTAACTTCAAATTTATACATCATCCATAACCATATGCTACTGTATGGTCTAGTGTAGGCCTTGAGAAATGGATCACCTAGTAGTGTCACTTGGTGTAAAAAATCAAACTTTTTAAAGATGCAATCCTTTGTGACATCTCACCATTAGAGGTGTGTGATGTTTTAAATTTATTTAACCATATATTTACCATTTAAATGTATTCTATTAATTAAATCCTTGAAATGTTTTGATAGATTTTCATGATCTAAAATACCATATATCATAGTTAGTTCATAAGCTTTCAGTCATTAGTGCCATGAAGTGTCAAAATTATATCAATTATAGTAAGAATTATACTCTTTATGGAAATAATTAAATGTAATAACATCCTTATTTCAACATATCATAGTGTGGTTTATCCAAAAAAAACAAATAAAAAATAATTGAGTTTCATAAACTAGATGAATACAAGGATATCTTTTAGTCACCTAAATAAGCTCCTACATATTGTACACTAAAAAATATTATTGATTTGATCGTTTAACTACCTCTACCTAAAACCTATTTATATAAAATATAATTTCTATTTAATGAATATATCAAGTGGTAGATCTATGAAATCATGAATAATGGACACATCATGCTGAAATCATTGCCTTGTAGAAGCCCAATTATGTTTGTGCCAAAGTTATGAATCAATTACGAAAATATTAAAAAGATTAAAGTGAATAAATATTGTCCTCATATAAATATTAATGTATTTTTATACCATATCCATGGTGTATAATTCTTTTCCAAAATTGATCTTAAGTTTGGGTATCCTCATATTCATGTTAAACCTCTACATATTTGGAATATAGTGTTAAAAACAAATGAAGGATTGATTGACTAGTTCGTTATGCCTTTTAGGTTAACTCATGTAATTAATTAATTAATTTAAATATGTTTAAAAACATCCTTAGGCTCTTTACCTATTCCATTTTTTATTCTAACTTGATGATATATTAATCTTTAGAAAACATGGGATGAACATCTACACCATGCTGAACTAGTATTTCCCATTTTACAGAAACATATTTTTATGATAACATGAATAAATGTTCATTTTTTATCCAAGATATAAAATATTTGGGACACATTACACACACAATGAGTTCGTGCATGAAATTTACCAAGATTAAAGTCATACAGGAATTAGAAACACTAAATAACTTTACATCTAATTCAAATCTTCTCAGAATTAGAAAATTATATAAGATATTTGTGTTTAATTTTTATCATTTCAACCAAACTACCAAAGGTGGAATCGAATAAATTTTTATCTAGTAATCTTGATAACAAAGATAATTTTATTAACTAAAACTCAAACTTTATTTTGTTTTAGTACTTATGTTACTTAACTATAAATTTAGAAGATCATCCAATTCATTCAATAATAAAATTGACTATCATAAATGGGTATTGACAACATAAAAAGTCCTAAAAAAAGAGTTACTTTATATTATAATGTATTAAATAAAATATTATTGGAATCAAATATATATTTAGATTATATACATACATTAGATGATGAGGGAGTGATTAGGGATGGTAAGGGATGGTGAGGTTCAATGAAGGAGTGATTAGTGATAATGAGGGATGAAGAAATATTGATTATGGATTATGAAGGATGAGAAGGGAGTGATTAATGATAAATAGGGATGGTTATAGTCAATTAAGGAGTGATTAGGGATGATAATCCCTAGGTATTAGATATGATGAGAGATAATAAAGGTCAATGAGGGAGTGATTAGGGATGAGAATGGATGAAGAGGGAGTGAATAGAGATGAGTAAGTAAATTAGGTATGATTAAGGATGAGGAAATATTGATTATGGATGATGGTGGATGAGGAGGGAGTGATTAATTATGATGAGGGATAGTGAGGGTTAATTGAGGAGTGATTATGGATGATAAGGGAGTGATTAGAGATGACTAGGGATAGTGTGGGTCAATTAGGGAGTGATTAGGGATAATGAGGAATAATGAGAGAGTGATTTGGGTTAATAAGGGATGATTAGGAAGTGATAAAGGGTGAGGGAGGGATGATTAATAATCTAAATTAACACAAAGTGGTTTTTTGATGTGTGAAGGTCATCAATATGACCTACACTACCCCAATCACACCACTTTGGATCATGTTTAAAGTGAGTAGTTTTCAAACATCAATTTTGGCAAACCTAAGACTCTTATAAATTCTAAGAATCAATACAAAAGGTAAGAAAAACTTTAAAATGACTAGATGTTTACCAAAAATGGCTATCAATTGTAAAAGTTATGTAATTAAATCCCTAGGTTTAATACCTACACCCTAAAAATGCTTAAGTACTAACCAAATTAGATTTTTAAAAAACTATTTTATACATTGTAAGGCATGTAGCTATGAGACCAACCCTATAAAATGTAGTGTGAACCTATTTTCTTATATTTACTAAAATAGTTTTTAATTATAATAAAATAAATGTAAACTTATGCTTAACATTTATAGGGGTAAATATAAGCTTCTAGCGAAATTTGCCTTTATGTATAAATCCCATATGCTCTTATGTGAAAAATAATAGGAATATAATCATGTTATCAATAACATTATTGTGTTCCATATTTACCAACATTCACTCCATCTACATGTCCATTACTTTAATGTGCAAAATAATAGTAACATAATCATGTTATTGTTTTTACAATAATGCAATCGCATTATCTATTAATGTAATCATATTATCTATTAATGTGATCATGTTGTAAATTAATGTGATCAATTTATTTTTATTTTAATTCAAATGCCACATATTTTGGCTTGGGATTGGATTGGATTCCCGAGCTAAAGGCTTGGACTTGTCAATATATAGCCAAGTTTTGAGAGTTATGATAAAAAACAAAATTCAACTTTGATTGCCAAATACACTAAGAATTTCAATGTGAAAATTCAAATACTTAATACCATAATAATGAGCATGATCTACTCTTTATAAAAATATGATTTTTACAATTTTTGGACTAATTTAAGGTTTGAAACTATGTTGGTTTATAACTATACCTTTTTTAGGCTACAACATGCCCAAAACATACATGCCTATACATGTTTATGTAATTTGTCTTTAATTGATCCAAGTGAACAATAACTTATATGGTCACAAACTAGGCCTAATTATACAAACATTTTAAAAAATGATTTTCATTTTTTTTGAGGTAGTTAGGTGCATCACACAGATAGCTATCCATTTTTTTGTCAGTTTTCAGGATCTATTTACTTGCAAAATTCATTAAAAAAAGTATTCATTGAAAAATATAAAAAAATATAGGTCACAAACAAGAAGATATTATATAAAGTTTCCACAAAGGGTTTTAGATAACATTAAACACTTCTCAAAAAATGGTGCACTGCATGGCTATCTATCTACTCTATTTTCTTAAAAAATAGGAGTTCATCTTCATATTTTAGATGTTTGACCTAGTTATACTTAGCCATTTTTAAAAAAATAGTGTTTTGGAATCTAGACTCGAAATGATACATTTCATATTATTACACCATCTTCAAATTTGGAGTGTAGATATCTCAAATTATATATATAATTTAATATTTTTGAAATTTCAAGAAAATCATGTCCATGAGTAGGCCACTTTTTGTCCCCCAACTTTGTGCACTTACCCTTGTATGAAAGTTTTGTGTAGGAGAGTTTGATTTAATGAGTCCATTCATGCTATATGATGATTTTTTATATGATAAATTAGTTTCAAATTAATTTATATGAGTCTATGATACATTTTTCTATGGTTTCAACACCTCAA
>JARHVA010007895.1:147500-227500 GCA_037957365.1 Torreya grandis
TTTTGATCATTTCTAAAAATCTATAAATACAAGTGTCCTCACTCATCCTTTCAAGCTATTTTTGTGTAATATTATTATAAAAAATTATAAATAAAATATATTAAATTGTTTTAATAAATTAATCAATTTCATGAGCCTAATTCATCGGTGCATTGAGAGATGATAAGAGAGCAAGACACTCATCATTGATAAAGACTTATAGCATCAAATCAAGATAAAATCATGTTTTTGAGTTGCTCTCATAGGAGGGATGATCTTGGTAATGTTTTATGGTTGTATTAATTATTTAAATAGCTATTAGATTTAATTTTAAAAACCCCATGAGGGATTTGGATTAGTATGTTATGTCCTTTATTCTTACTTTGAGTCTCACTACTAATGCATGGACTAACTTGCTTTCAATTTCTACTCTATATTTTGGTATGATAAGTAGGACAAATGCATCCCATAAAGAAAGGAGACTAATATTAAAATCTCAGATAATCTAATGAATGCTTAAAATTATTTAAAAATCAAGTTTTGTCTTCATGTTTCATGTATTTTTGTTTGTTTTAATGACACAATTTCCACAGAGATTGGTGTCGATTCAGTTTGACTAATGTTGATCCCTAGCAAACTAGCATTGGCCACTATGTGAAGGTAAAAACATGATAAAAACCATGATTTATGAGTTTTTATGTAATTTTATATTTTTTATACTATGTTTTCTAAACTTGAATACTCTTTGTCTAGTTATTTTCTTGTGGGATCTAGAGAGCTTTTTTTTATGCTTGTTTGTGCTAACAACTTTTTTATGAAAACCATGTTTTATTCCCAAATTTTTAAAAGAAATGGAGTCAATCATGATCAAATAGAATCAACCCTCTTTGGACTAACCAACATTAAAATTAGTGAACTGACATCAGTCCCTACACAGACCGACGTCAATTTTTATGACAAAAAAATAGAGACTTCAGAGAAAGTTTTCAAATCTTGTTTTACCATTTATATTTGGGATTTTAAGAAGACATAAACCATCTAAAAAATTTTGGTCACAAGCTTGAAAGTCTTTGGATCTTGAAATTTATATTTGGTGTTTAAAAGGAATTTAGTGGTTTTATGCTTAGTTGTTTTGTGAATTTTTTTACAAGTTTTCAACTAAGGTCAAGGGGATAAATTTCACAAACATCTCATTTTGGTGCATTAAAATAAAAACTCACACTTAGATTGCATACTCTTAAGATTTTTTTTTTTAAATTCTTTATTTTACAAATTTGTTTATTTTTACAAAATGATTGATGTGTGTATGCTCTCCCCATGTCCCTTAAGGGAGCTAGGGTGACCAAAAGTGCTCTTTCTTTGACTTATTAATTTTAGTCAGAAAAAAATGAAAATAATGTCATCAAGACCATATTTAAATCATTATAAATTAGGTGATCCAAATGTGACCTTAAAGGATTTTCACTTATCATTTATTTTACATGCATCTCAGCTTGTAAGCAGGAGTTCATAGCCTCCTCCTAAGTTCTATAGGGAAGCGTTAACCTAGGAATTTATCTCCCAGCATCATTTCAACCCCAATCCATGGTGGGGTATATAAATTTATGTTTAATTAATAGGATTTTTGTTTGATTAGTTAAGCAAACTCCATTAGTAAGATACTACCTTGGATCGTAGGGGTAACTTGGACATCACACTATACTAACCAAGTGATAAATGTAGTGGTTGTGAAAAAGACAAAACCTTTTCACAACAAGTTAGTTGATGTGGATCAAAATGATGTGAGAATCCCTTGTGTTAGCCACACTTGGGACCATATAAAAATACACAAAAAATTAGTTTTAAAATAACCCCACTTGCCATGGACATACTATTGATGCAGGGCAAGTATCCTAAAGTTCTATGTCATCATACAATCTCTTGAGAGAAGGGGGTATAAAAACCCTACTTATTCATGTGATTTTATTTTTTGATTAACACTTAAAATCCTCTCAAGGTCACATATATAAACAAAATTTGATATTACCATGCAACCTTGTTAGTTTTAAGACTTTGGATGTTATAAGTAGCTGTATTCTATCATTTTATCCTTCACTTGCTTGGTCATATCAAAGTTTAAAACTTGTTTGAAAAACCAAAACATGTCACAACCAAATAGATTTTTTATTTATCATTTTATTTGAATAATGAGACATTACATTGACCAAATCAAAATTTATTTTTACCTTGTTTAAATTGTCATTTAGAACATTGTGTTTGTCTTTCCTAAACATCATAGAATTATAAAATTTGTGTTTATCTTTGATCCTCAATAGAGCCAACCATTACCTCTTTAAGAGCCATCTTTTAAGGACCAAAATGTGTTAAAATTTGATTTTTTACAACCAATTGTAAACCAAGACCATGATGTTTTTATTGAAACATCTATTTCTGATGATTCAACCTATGATGAATCACCCTTTGGTATTATACCTATTATTGAGGAGTCTCACTCAAACAAGACAATATTTGTTGATTCACTTCTTAATTATTATAACTACCTTTGGGAATCATTATCTTGACCATTATCTTATTATTAAATATCCTCACCCCTTTCGCAAGCTAGTCTCAATGGAGTTATCTCTTGATCTTTTTCCACTCATTGAAGAATATCACTTTGACAAGCCAGTCTTTGTGGAGTCACCCCTCGATCAATTACCTCTCTTTAAGGGCTTCACCTTGATGAGTTAGTCTATGTTAAACCCTTCTTAGATGAATTTATTTTTATATAACCCACTATCCCATCCTAGGCCATTACTTTTCCAATACCAAATGTTCAACAAAACATTATTATAGAAACATCCACTCTAGATAAAGAATAAACATTTAAGTGAGGTTTTATTCTTGAACCAACATCATATTTAACATTAGAAGTATAATAAATATTAGTCTCAACATTAGATTTAGAGTCCCTTGATTCAGACTCAGCTTCAGAAGCATAATATAGTTATGGTTTATACAACATTGGTTACACTTGACTTATAGATCAATTTGAACATATTTGTCATCCTTTTATAGTTTTTGACAGTGATTACTTCAACATAACCATAATTTATTCTAGTATCTTCTACAAATATTGTGTTCCCTATCATAATTCCATTATCACCACCCAACATAGCCATTATATTGACATTCCACCTCCCACAATCATCGATTCAGACTGATAGAATAATATACTTTGTTACAATGCATCCATGGTGACATATCAGGTGCAAAATTTTAGAGGGACCAAGACCACATTCATGAAAGAGAAGAATGATCTCTCCTAGTGAAACCTTTTTGGAGGTGTTAGGGGGAAATCAAAGTCCAAACATAGTATCTTCTAGTAAAGCCTTTTTTGAGGCACTAGAAAATAGTTAAAGTCAAAATTCAATGTTCCTTAATGAAACCTTTTCAGAGGTGCTATGGGATAATCAAGATACTTATATTGGTGAAAATATCTTTGAGGTTCTAATAACTAAGCATGATAATTCTTAACTTCTTGATGAAGATATCATCAAAGATCAAATCAATTTAACCAACAATATATAACATAATCAGATGGTAGTTACTCTCAGGCCCAATCAATAGAAAAATATGGTGATCTTACCAAGAGCATATTGAAAAGTCTTTGGGTCCACCAGAACCAAAATTATGTTCAATCTAGAATCAAAAATATTATGTGTGCCTAAAAATCCCAATCTTTATTTATTTCCCAACCATTATACATTCCATTATCATCCACATTTCTATTTCCAACTTATACCATTCATCATGTACCTAACATTATTTACCATCTTTGAATATGCTTTATTTTAAAAAGGCTTTAAAGACATTTTGTCTCAAATTTTAAAGGAAGTAGAATCAATAACTAATGAAGATCACAACAAAAAATTTAGATTCCAAATCTAAAGTAGGTTCTTGATAGAGCAAATATTCTAAGATAGTGTAGGCTAGCAATTTTTATAATTGAGTATTTTGGTTATCTTATATTTTGACTAGGA
This sequence comes from Torreya grandis, assembly GCA_037957365.1. Lineage (NCBI taxonomy): Eukaryota > Viridiplantae > Streptophyta > Pinopsida > Cupressales > Taxaceae > Torreya > Torreya grandis. Next base: position 151,502 of record JARHVA010007895.1, read on the forward strand.
TGTGCATATCCATGTTGGCAAGAATAGAAGAATCATTTACCATTTTGTCCCATTGACTATGCCTTTTAAACTACATTGACTTGAGGTCCTTCGAGACTATGTAGGTAGTGCTCAACTTCTATTGAGGTCAACTCGATCATATCAACCATGCTCTCACTATTTTGCAATAAATTTTTAAGTTTGAACACTCTCACCATTTATGAGCAAACTAAGGTCACAGTCTTGCAATTTTGAGAGCAATCATCACTTGGGGGAAACTAGTTTGCCATTATATCCATGTGTCATCCTATCCTTTTCTTTATTCCTTACCTTATGCCATTTTATTTTACCATACCTTTACTATTGACCAAATCCTATTTTTAGCTATACTACCCAAGCCTATTTTGATCTTGATTCCTTGGATTCTTCACACACCTTCCATAAGGGGATTCTATTCTAGTTTCAGAAATTTTAGAATTATGTGTTTTAATGATATTCAATGAAAGTAGTGTGACAGTGGATCTGTCAAGATATCTTTCATTTACATTTGATTGGTATTGTTGATTATAATAACCTATGGGAAAATTAGTATTTAATTTAGTGCCACTGATTATAATTTCATATGGAAAAATTAGTGGCACACCTTTTATCATGCATTTCCACATTGCTTTACCATTACTATTATCATTTGCCTTGTCATTTGGCCTAAATTTGGGACCTTATTATTACCTAGTTAGTTTTTCACTGCCTTTTATGTTATCAAAACTACTATAAATTGAGGTCCTAATGGGATTATTTAGGCTATGCATGATTCACATTGAGTTCAACTTAGTCCCCCTTTTCTATACATCTCACCTTTTTGTGAGCATTTTCAAGTTTGAATGCTCTCACCATTTTATGAGTAATTCCAAGTTTAAACTCTTTCACCATTTAGTGAACCCATTTCCTCTAAACCATTCATCATGTTTTCTTCTATCCTATTTCCTAGGAGAACTACATTTGGATTGAAGTTCATGTTGGACCTTGTGTACATGAAACTATGTACGCAACATCCACTTGTCTTTTACATCTAGAGTTAGCTCTACCATCCCTTCCTTTTCTTCTCCCCCCCCCCCCCCCCCACCATTTTATTTTGTGTTTTTTCCCTACCAATTGGGGCTAACTTTGTGTTGATTATTCTTGTTTTGTGGTACCAATCTCATTATTTCTTAAATTAGGGGTATCCCTATCACAAAGAGCAATGCCTCTAGTACACTTACATGAACCATTCACCTTTTTCTTTGCTTGTCCTAACATTGTGATTAAATTTATTTTGTGTGTGTGTGATTATTTTATTTTTATTATTGTTTTGTTGTTCTTTATTATGTATCCATTTATTTTTTTAATGCTTTCTTAATTTTTATTCCTTTGTTGTTTATTCTTGGTGTTTTGTTATTTTGGTCTTTATGTTGGAAGCACAGTCATTGAGAGCGGCGTGGGTGAATCATTTATGCAAGAAAATAAAATTTAATTAAAATTCCTCAACCTCTTAACCATTAAACATAATCATTCATGAATAATATAAACCATTCATTTAAATAAACAAAGAAGACAATGCACGATCAAAGCACATAACACATGAATTATGTGGGAAACCCTCATGGGGGGAAAACACCCTTGAAACAAGATTTGGAATACTATCCTATAAATATATTTCCTAAATTTATATTAGAACCAACTGATCATGGAGTAACCATGCCTCGATTTGATCAAGCACCCACTAGATCTGTAGCTAGCACCAACTAGCAAGGAGGCTATAACCCCTTAGGTGATCAAGAACCAACTCAAACACCTCCAAACTAATTTCCACCTCTGATCTGATGCCTTAAAAACATAATTATGAACTTATCTTTATCTAACACCTATAAACCTACCTATCTAACTCATAAAACTGATGGTATTTCATGAAAACAAAAAAAATTCTCTTACATAGGCATACAACAACTCTTTATCTTCTTTACCCCTCATACACATACTCATGACCTTGAGGCCATTCCTCCTTCACACTATGATCTTATTATATGTATATAAAGTATTTAAACATCATGAATATCAGTCATACACAACATATACATTACTATTCTAACATATATTAAATACACTTCTTCACTCTAGGTCGTCTAGACAAACTAGGCCTAATTATGCCTTAAATCAATATAAAAACTTATTGATTACCTTCATCACCACTATCAGATATTCATGACCTATTCAACATGTTATTATTATTATTATTATTATTATTATTATTATTATTTTAATGCCCTTACACATTTTTTTAAACTCTCAAACCATTCGCTTCACTATCCCATTATCTAACTCACAAGCAATGTATCCAAAATAACCTTTTGGATCACTCGACACCTCTTTGCTCATCCTCAATAATCAAACTTCATTATGACCTAAAATAAACAATATTAGACCCTTGTCACATCTTCAAAATTATTCTATGATAATTTTAATTTTCTCTTAACCTTATGAAAACTCATATTAATTCACTTTAGACACCAATTATCCAACAAGCACAATGAGGCCAACATAGCCTTATACATATGCATGATTCTTTCTCCAATAAATATTAGTTGGACACAACATTTAAATTCATGGATAAAAATAAAAATATATATTTTGAAACATTACATACAACATACATCAACTCATTAGGTCATCCATGACTCAAATGGCTCAAAACAACACACTAGGCTCAAACAAGACCTAAGCAATTAGCCCTCCATTAGGCCACATGTTACACTTAGATGCCAATATCCCTTAACCAAAGATGGAATCCTTTTAAAAAATTAAACACAAGGTACTCCATGTATTATCTATTTTTAACAAGTCCTAAAATACCTCAAAGTCACTCACTCACCTTATGAAACCTCTTTTAGCCCTCAAGCCTTCAATAGGTCCCATGGAGACCTAATTCACCTTCATGGAACACTTTGAGCCACTATGGTCTATATGGCCCTTAAAAAACACCCAAAACACTTTAATAACTTTATCTACATCTTATATGATCCTTTTTCATTTTTAATAAACATAAAATCATTAGTTATTACTCTGAAACCTCCATTAGGTCTTAAAGACCTATTAGGCTTAATTAGCTCAAATACATTGTCTTCACAAAAGAGGCTCAAACTAACTTCATATAAACTTTACAAGCACAATCCACATATGGATGGAAATATAATCACCTCATAAAAATTATCCAATCCATAAGACACCTTTATTCATCCTCTAAAGGCTCATAAACACCACTAAAATAAGCCTAATCAAACTTGTAATAATTATAGTAAAAAAAAGTCAACTTTGACCTTCAATAACTACACCTATGTGGACATTCAAAACTCCAAATCACCTTTAGGATGATCTATATGGAGTATAATTATTTTTTTTATTTTTATACCAACAATTTTTAATCAATATTTTGAAATATACAATCATTTCTTTACACCTTGGTTTATTAAAAAAACATAGTCAACAACAGTCAACTCTCACATGAAATAAATGTAATTATACAACTAGTAAAACCTCCTAATCAATTTTGATATAAATTTGTTGAAGTAATCTAAAAAAATTATTTTTATACCACCATTAAATTAATCCATTATCAAAATTTATAAACAAAATACTACTAACTAGTTTTCTTTTGTAAACTCAAACATTTGAATTACAATGGTCACTTGATATTGCTAATTGGCTAAGTATGGAAAATAGTGAAATCTACCTGGGAGACCAAATTTACACCACCATAAATTTTTATATACATCATATCAATACCTTAAATTTTAACCACATTATCTAAGCACAAATCTAAACAAACCCATGTGACCACTTTATTTTGATACCTTCACACATGCTAATGCTAATTTTATCAATCCAATTACTTAGGAAGTTCTGCTTAGTTGACTAGGATAACCTAAACCTTCACAAGACTAATCCAATTAATTCCCTTCACTTAAAAAATTACCCCAAGCACTCCTTCCACCTCATTTTACCCTTAAACATGGTCAATTACCTTAAAGACCTATAAACATTATATGCACTCTCAAATACATGTGGAACCTATCACTTTGTCATTAATGCATTATGTACTAAGATCACCTTGACATTAATGACAATCAATGCATCTCAATATCATGATCAAAAATATCCCCCTTTGTCATTTATGGAAAAAAACTTTCATAATTATCTCTCCCAAAGTGAAAAAAAACCTTCATTCTAATCTTTCCCCCCTTTTAACATTAATGACAGAGGGTCTCTTCCTCAACATGCCAACTTGATCCTTGGACCTGAAAAACTAGTCATAGAGATTATAAATCTCCCCCTACCATCATTATCATCTCATATAACCTATTTTAAAACCATAATCAACCACACAAGCTCTTTGGAATTGAAACATCTCATATATTCTCCCCCTCACTTTATGCATACCTTGTATATTATCAACTGAAGAGAACATACCTCTATTTGAATTTCTCTTTGATTCTTAGTTTATAGAAAATATGCCCAAATTTCACATACTCCTTAATAAATGTGAGTTATCTCACCCTAACTCCATATTCCACCTAAACAAAACCAAAATATTATAAACATATACAAGCATAGTCTCTTATAAGAACATACCTTGAATGGAGCCATCTTCATCCACACATAGGTTACCACAACTATCGAAAATCCTTTCATGAGAAAATTTAATTAAATGATAATATTATTGAGTCCAAATTCACTATTAAATTTTATACAAAATCTCTCATATGAATCAAACAACCACAACTAATCTAAACAATAATAGCATGCTCAAAGAAACTAAACTTACCTAAATCTATGCTTATAAGAACTCTTCAAGTTACCAACATGAATAATATACCTCATTAATGCATCTATGGATGAAATATGATTACATTCATGCCTTCCTTATACTTAAATTTTAACTTACCTTTAGAATATTATCCCTTTAATAACCTCTCTCTTTCACAAGAAAAGATACTCCTCTCCTAGGCCTCTTTAAAGAAGTACATTGCAAACAAAGATATAAGACATGAAATTATCATACCTTTTCACCAAGGGACTACCTATAGGAAAAAAACTTTTATATCATCATTTAACACCTACTCACCATTTTTGGTGACCCAACTCATTTTACAACCCAAGATACACCGTGTCAAGGGTTTCTAGTGTTAGAACCCTTATGCCAACTAATGACACTCAAAGTAAGATCTTCTTCCACAAAAAACTTCAGAAATTTAAATAACTTATCATATCTTTGAATATGTGATAAAAATATTTTAAAATATTTAAACAAATATAAATAATCCATACTTAGCTTATATACATATCAAGACAAAGAACATACCTTGATCCTATTGACTAGTCTCTCACTTATCAACCTTACAAAACCATTTCACGATGATTGAAATGATTAATTAATGCATATATGAATCCTAATAGAGACACCTCACTCCAAAAATAAATTATAACATCCAAAACTTAGGAGAATCCCAGGCTTCCATATTCTCACTAGTTTTCTTGTCTTTCTTAAGCCTCCTCATAGACTTGATTGGCTCAACCATCTTCTCTTTGACTCCTTTGTCAACATACCCTGATAAATACTACTATTATATTGAATTCATATCTACCATAGAAAACAAACCATCTTGACTGATATTTTCATCAACAAATTCATCCTTGGTCTCAATTTGATCTCTCTTAATAGTCTTAGGTCTACATATCCATGTATGACCTCTTCCATGCACACTGGGAGCTCCATACACCTTGTTTTACCTTGATAACTCATTCAAACTATTCTTAAAATATATTGAAATATGACCAACTATATTTCATCTAAAACAAACAATATCATTCATACCTTTTTCTTGATGATGGTTGTTATCTCCTTTTGACAAGTTACCTCTCCTTTTGCAATCTCTTACAATGTGACCAAATTGATTGCAAGCATAAAATTGACTAAGAGATCAATTGATAAACCTCAAGGAATTGGGATTCCTTGATATTCTCCTCACTTTTTTATTCATTATATTATCATTCTTGACTTTATTTTATTTCTCTTGCTCAACCTTGCTCATTATGACCACTAGCTTCTCATGCTCAACCTTCAAGGATCCTAGCATGGTTTTCAATTGATCACACTCATCCTTCTTTGACATCAAACTTGAATTTTTAGCCTCTAACAAGTTTTTAAGATCATTAATAGTCATCTTATCATTTTTTTTAATTTGTAAGGCTACATTAGAATTAAAGATACATATCATCTCTTAAGAGCCTCCATAGAACTCACCTTTATGTTAGCATCTTCTAACTAAAAATTGAGATCCTTAATAGCCTTACCAACCTCTTTAGCCATTATGACCTTGGCACTATTCAAGGTAAAAATATAATCCTCATAATCCTTAGCCATTTATCTCAATTATTTATTTTATTTCCTAAGTTTCTTAGCCATTTTTTTGATTCAAGGACCACCTTATTGTTGCCAAGCCTTCCTAAAGGGCATGCTCTAATACCATTTGTTGGAAGCACAATCACTGAGAGGGGGCAGGGTGAATTAGTTATTCAAAAAAATAAACTTAAATTTCAATTATTCAACCTCTTAACCATTCAACATAAGCATTCATGAATAATATAAACCATTCATTTCAATGAACAAAGAAGATAATGCAAGATCAAAACACATAACACATAGATTATATGGGAAACCCTCATGGGAGAGAAAACCAACTTGAAATAATATTTAGACTACTATACTATAAATTATTTTTTAAAATTTATATTATCACTAACTAAACAAAGAATACCCACACCTTAGTTTGGTCAAGAACCCACTAGACCTTTAGCTAGCACTAACTAGCAAGGAGGTTACAACCCCCTAGGTGATCAAGCACCTACTTAAACACATAAAAACTGATATCCACCTTTGATTAGATGTATTAAACACCTAATTTTAAAATTATATTGATATAACACATAAAAAATTACCTCTCTATTTCATACAACTGGTGGTATTTCATATAAACACAAATATGTCTCTTACATAGGCATATACAATAACTCTTTCTCTTCCTTACCCCTCATACACATGATCATGACCTTGAGGCCATTCCTAATTCACACTTTGATATTATTAGATGTAAATATAGTCTTGAAAAATCATGAATAATAATCATTCACAACATTTTCATTACTCTTCTAACATATATTTAATGCACTTCTTCACTCTAGGTCATCTAGACAAACTAGGCCTAATTATGCCTTGAATCAGTACAAAAATTTACTGATTACCTTTAGCACCACTATCATATCTTCATGACATGTTAAACATGTTATTATAATTATTTCATGCCTTTACACACTTATTAAATCTCTCAAACCATTCACTTCACTATCCCATTGTCTAACTCACAAGCAATGTATTTAAAACAACCTTTTGGATCACTCGACACCTCTTTGCTCATCCTTAATCTTCAAACTTGATCATGACCTAAAATTAAAAAAAATTATACCCTAGTCACATATTCAAAATTATTTTATGATATTTTTAATGGCCTCTTACCCTTCTGAAAACTCATATATAATTCACTTCACATACCAATTCTTTAACAAGCACAATGAGGCCAAAATAGCCTTTTACAGATGCATGATTCTTTCTCCAATCAATCTTGGTGGAACATAACACTTTAACTTCATGTATCAACATAAAAATATATATTTTTACACATTAAATATAATATACATCACCTAATTAGATCATCCATGATTCAAATGGCTCAAAACAACACATTAGGCTTAAGCAAGACCTAAGCAATTAACCCTCCATTAGGCCACACTTTACACTTAGATACCAATAGCCCTTAACCAAAGATGGAACCCTCTTAAAATTTTTAACACAAGGTACTCCACACATTATATATTTTTAACAATTCATACAATACTCCCAAATCACTCGCTCACCTTATGAATCCTTTTTTAGCCCTCAAGCCTTCAATAGGTCCCATGGAGACCTAATTCACCTTCATGGAACACTTTGAGCCACTATGGCCTAGATGGACCTTACCAATGGCCCAAAAAACTTTAATCACTTCAAATTAATATTATATTAGCCTTATACATATTTAAGAAACATAAAATCATTTTTTCATACTCTAAAACTGCCATTAGGTCTTAAAGACCTCTTAAACTTAATTATCCCAAAAACATTATCTTCACAAAAGAGGCTCAAACTAACTTCGTATAAACTTTCCAATCACAATAAACATATGAATAAAAATATCAATACCTCAATAAAATCATCAAATCCATAATACACCATTTATCCTCTAAAGGCTTATAAACACCATTGCAAGAAGCCTAATCAAACCTATAATAATTACAGCCAACAAAAGTCAACTTTGACCTATAATTACTACACCTATATAGATAGTCAAAACTCCAAATAACTTTTAATATGATCTATATGTATTATAATTCATTTTTTATTTTTATACCAATAATGTTTAATCAATATTTTGACTTCTAAAATAATTTTTTGCACCTTGGTTTATTGAGAAAAAACACTGTCAACAACAATCAACTCTCACATGCAATAAATGCAATTGTACGACTAGTCAAACCTCCTAATAAATTTTAATGGATATATATTAAGGTCTTATAAAAAATTATTTTTATACCACCATAAAATTCATCCATTATAAAAATTTATAAACAAGATACTATTGGCTAATTTTCCTTTATAAATTCAAACATTTTAATTCCAATGGTCACTTGATATTGTAAATTTGGCTAAGTATGGAAAATAGTGAAATCTACCTAGGAGACCAATTTTGTACCATTATAAATATTTATATACACTATATCAAGATGCTAAATTTGAACCACATTATCTAGGCATAAATTTGAATAAACCCATGTGACCACTTTCTTTTAAAACCTTCACATGTGCTAATGTTGATGTCATCAATCTGTTTACTCAAGAAGTTATAACAAGTTGAATAGGATAAACTCAACCTTCACAATACTACTCCAATGAATTCCTTTCACTTACACAAGTACCCAAAGAATTATTTATACCTCATTTGATCCTTCAAACATGGTCAATCACCTTAGAAACTTGCACACATGATATGCACTCTTAAATCCACTTGGAACCTATCACTTTCTCATTAATCCATTATGTACTAAGATCAGATAAAAATCAATGACAATCAACGCATATCAAGACCATGATCAAAAATTTGGTGGTAGTGTTTTGTCATGTCTTGATTTATTTTGTTATTTTGAGTTCAAATACATTCTATAACCACTTTTATTCTAGTTTTTAGTTAGGCTTGATTTGTTTGGAGTTGTATTTAACTTATTCTTTTGTTTTGTTTTCCAAATACATCTTATTCATACACACGGATATTTATTATTCATGATGGGGAATCAAGAACAACAAACAGCTCTGATCCCACTTGTCAGGATCTTGCTCCTCAATAAGAGCACAATATGATTACCTTGTATAAGCAACTAAACATGCAAAATTAACTAGAAGAAATAAGTAACTAGAATTCACAAATGACATAGAATATGAGAGACAACACAATATGTATTAATACTCATCTAGAAAAGAATACAATGAAGAGACACCACACTCTTCCACACCTTTCAGGCTTCCCACACCAAGTGTACAGTAATTCTCCTCAAGAGTTCACTCTCCTACCAAAAATGGTCCCAACACACAACTCAAACATAGAATTGGTGTTCACCTCCAACCAGTTAGTAATAACCCTGCCAGTACACAAGTACTCAAAGTACTTCAAGTAGATCTCCCATAAGCTTAGAATAACTTGCAACTCAAATGATCTTACTTACCATGTAGATCTTCTCCATGAACTTGCAACAACCTGCAATTTAAATGATCTTACACTTGGAAGGATCTTCCTTGCCTTCCTCTATTTTCTCTTCTATGGAACTAGAAGGAGCTACACTTGCTCAACTCTAACTAGCACACTCTTTACAATACATGCCAATGGGTTTGTAAATAGATCCCATACTAAACAATAACTTAGACTTCTAATTTACAATAATTAGACACGCAACTCAAGACCAAAAATAGCCTTTTACATGTAAACACTTGGTTCAACAAACTAGCTATTCATGCAACGAACAGTTCTGGAACCGCACAGGTGACCGACATCGATCCTTGTCTGCCTGGAGTTGACCAACGTTAGCCAACCTCCTATCGATGTCGGTTTCCCTTCTGCACTGTAGATGACTGACGTCAGTTACACTACCAACATTGGTATGCTTGGAACTCAGCAACCTCCTCCATGTCTACATAGTTGAAGCTTTTAGCTCCACAACCTAATAATCTCCCAATTAGAGATAAACAGCTACAACTGTACCTATACTTATACATCATCTAGTTTATTCCCTTGGCTTTGTATCCCTCTTCAAGATCACTCTTAAAGACCAACCACCACAAATATTATGGTGCACCTCCTGTCATCCAAATCACCTTCCACATCGCATCTACAAACCCATGTAGAAAATAACTTGACCCTACATAGCATGTGCACCTACTACTAGTCCCTCTAAGAATCCACTGAACTGCCCTCTAGTGCTTCTTTCCCGAATTGGCTCCAAACTTGTGATAGCTCACACTAATTGGGAAATCTCAAGTCTAGTACATACCATGCACTTAACCTCATTATGTGAATCAAGACACTGTTCATAGAACTATCCAACCATTAGCATGCTAACCAGTTTCACACAATCATTCGGAGACAAAATCAACTTGTGACCTTCCATGTCTCTAGAACACACTCATGCCAAAGAATCTTGCTGCTCCCAAATTCCTCATGACACACCTCTAAACTAACTTTACCTTTAGTTCAGCAACTCCCTGTATGTGTAACCCTGCAACAAGCACACAATACAGTAACAAGATAATGTAGCTAATATTATCCAACTTGGTAAAGAGAAACACAATGGTCAAACCTCCATTGTCCTGCAACTTACTCAAGACCATATACCCTGGCCTTTCATCTCACGTGTCTATTCCCACTCTTCTTTATCCTGAACATCCATTCATCTCTCAGTGCTTTCTTCCAACTGGCAACTCCACCAAAAAACTCCCATTTAGTTCTCCAAGGAATCACATTCCTCATCCATGCCAAGCTCCCACTGTTTCCTAGATCTACCTACTCTACTTCTTTAATAACTTCCTGGCTCTTGACCATCAGTGAGCAACAAGTAGTGTAAAGAAGGGAAATGATGAATTTGAGGCTTACATACCCTTTAAGTCCTCCATATGGGAACTTGAGACTCCTTGACAGCTTGCTGTCCACCCAAAATCTGTCTTAGTGACCGATGCCGGTCACATCTAAGTCTGAACCTGACTGACATCGGTTCCATGCAACTACCTCATCATCGATGTCAGTTCCCCCTAATTGATGCTGATGTTTATCTATCTGAAGTCACCAATGTTAGGCTGCACATAGCCAACGTCGGTCCCTGTCTAGATGCAGACGTTGGTTTTCTAACCCTTGTTGGTTTCTATGTTTTACTTTTGAGCGATGACTTCTACCCATGAGCTCCTTTTGAATCAAACCCTTGTCCATATCAACCTTGCTCTGCTTAGAATTCCTTAGCCCCTTACACTGATCTCTATCCGTCATCTTCTCCTTGAAGACCAAGACTTTCTTTTTCTTGTCACGAACATTGGATTCCTCAAGAAACATCACTTTCTTCTTCTACATACAGAAATCTTGATCCATGCTTTTCAAATTTGAAAGCATACCCTTTGACTCAGGAACATGCATCCCCTTCTTATTCATGTGACCAAGCCTATTAAGCCACATCTTTGAATCTACAGCTGAAGTAGATAAACCAAAAGGAGAATCAGTAATACAAGTAGATAGATAAAGTGTACCTACTTTCTTACCTCTTGCTACAACAAGTGCACCCTTGGTAACCTTTCAAGAGTCTGCTGTGAGAGTTATTATGTAACCCTCATCACCCAAATTTCCAACAGAAATCAAATTTTGCTTTAGGATTGGGATATGCATGACCTCCTTCAGCACCCATGTGTTCCCTGTCTATAATTTCAGCTTCACTTTCCCTTTGCCAACCATCTGACAAGGCTTACCATCCCCTAAATAAATTTCTCCAAAGTCTCCCTGGACATATTCATGAAAAAATTCTCTATTTGGGGATGCATGAAAAGAGGCACCAAAATCTAAAACCCAAAATTCTACTTTATCTAAGGAACATACCAGAGCATCCTGTGCAACATAATCTGCAACATCTACTTCTTCATGTCCTTCATGCTGATCTTCATCTGACCTGTAATCTCTCTTTAGATGCCCTTGATTTCCACACTTCTAATAGGTTATTCTGCCATACCTGGATTTGGATCTCCTACCTATCTTGGACCTTGATCTCCCATGCTCAATCTTCTCTCTTTGCCTTCCCCTGCTTTCCACACTCAAAGCATTTCCTGATGATTCACCTGTGCTTTTCCTACGAATTTCTTCATTCAAGATTACACTCAAAACATCATCCACTTTTAATATTTTTGAAGCAGATGCAATATTACTAACTGCCATTACCAAACTCTCCCAACTTTCAAGTAATGAGCATAATATTAAGAGAGCCTTAATTTCATCATCAAAAACAATATTGACTGAATTTAACAGGTTTACCAAACCATGGAAATCACTAACATGACTATGTACAGATCCACCATCCAACATTTGCAAATTAAATAATTTCTTCATAAGAAATACCTTATTCAAAGCTAAGGGTTTTTCATATAAATTTGCCAAAGATTCCATCAACTCTACCGTTGTCTTAGCCTATGATAAGTTGGAAATCATAGACGATGCAAGGCTCAACCTTATAGATTCCAGAGCCTTTCGATCAAGAACCTCCCATTCTTCATCCTTCATATCCAGGGGCTTGCATGCAACCCCACCCAATGGTAAGTACAAATCTTTTTGATATAGATAATCTTCAATCTGCATCCTCCATAATTGATAGTTCTTGCCATTAAACTTCTCCATTCGTAGCTTACTTTCTTCTACCATTTCTATACTCCCACTCAAATAGAAACCCCTGTGAGTAACCTGTAATCAACACACACTAACCAGATCTGAAACACTTGTTAGTAACCCAACCAAAAGCTCTGATACCAGTTGATAGGGAATTAAGAACAACAAACAGCTCTAATCCCACTTGTCAGGATCTTGCTCCTCAATAAGAGCACAATATGATTACCTTGTATAAGCAACTAAAAATGTGGAATTAACTAGAAGCAATAAGTAACTAGAATTCACAAATGACACAAAATATGAGAGACAACACAATATGTATTAATACTCATCCAAAAAAGAATACAATGAAGAGACGCCACACTCTTCCACACCTTTCAGGCTTCCCACACCAAGTGTACAGTAATTCTCCTCAAGAGTTCACTCTCCTACCAAAAATGGTCCCAACCCACAACTCAAACACATAATTGGTGTTCACCTCTAACCAGTCAGTAATAACCCTGCCAGTACACAAGTACTCAAAGTACTTCAAGTAGATCTCCCATAAGCTTAGAATAACTTACAACTCAAATGATCTTACTTACCATGTAGATCTTCTCCATGAACTTGCAACAACCTGTAATTCAAATGATCTTACACTTGGAAGGATCTTCCTTGCCTTCCTCTATTTTCTCTTCTGTGGAACTAGAAGGAGCTACACTTGCTCAACTCTAACTAGCACATTCTTTATAATACATGCCAATGGGTCTATAAATAGATCCCATACTAAACAATAACTTAGACTTCTAATTTACAATAATTAGACATGCAACTAAACACCAAAAATAGCCTTTTACATGCAAACACTCAGTTTAATGAACTAACTGTTCATGCAACGAATAGTTCTAGAACTGCACAGGTGACCGACGTCAGTCCCTATCTACCTGGAGTTGACCGACATCGGTCGACCTCCTACCGATGTTGGTTTCCCTTCTACACTGTAGATGACTGACGTCGGTTAGCTGCCAACGCCGGTATCCCTAGAACTCAGCAACCTCCTCCATGTCTTCATAGTTGAAGCTTTTAGCTCAACAACCTAACAATTCATATATTGCTTTCATGTTTTTTATTAGGTTTTTCTTTCTTTTATTTTATACATTCTTGTTCCTACTTACATCCTAATTGTTCATATCTTGATTTTATGTTAAGTTACATTTGTGTATTGTTTGTTTTTGTTTTTATTTAAATGTAAATAGTTGTAGCTCTGGTATTGGTAGTTTTCATCATTATCCTTACTTATAAATATCCACATTTGAACTAAACCATTGTAATAAAAATACAATGTTATTATAAGTTTCTTATAATTATGATGCATAATTTCATTTTTGCTATGATAAACACTAAGTGCTTTGGATTCCAATTCTAAAAGTTAGTGACACTCTAAATATCATATCTCAATGCACCATACCTACCATGAGACTCTATGCAAGATGTGCATCTCTTGCCATACATTATGAGTCTAATTGAAAAGTGGTATCTCTTTTCTTTATTCTTCTATTCATCATTCCTTATTCCATTTTCTCTTGCTTCTGGGTGAACTACATCAGCCTAAGATCCATATCGACTATGTGGGTAGCACTTGGATACATGATGTACCTTCGATCAGCTTGACCACCCTCACTCTTATATTCATCTCTTTCATCACTTTATGCATCTTTATATTCCTAGTTTTTTATGGATTTCTTCAATCATTATACCCTCACAATTGCATTTACACCCACTCATAGTTTAATTTATGATTAGGCTATATCCTTGACCTATGCATGCCAATTTTCCTTAGTAGGGTGCCATATTTAGACCAATCAATGATCAAATCAATGCTATTAGGAAAAAATTATTTATCAATGATCAAAATTATCCCTATTGGGGCAAAATCAGTCTATCAATCAATCAAATCCACTCCACTGGCACACATTATTAATTTATTGACCTCATTTATCTAGAGAAATTCTCTCATTTTTATTCTAATTCCAAGCTCTATAGTTTTTTCCATCATTCTATAAATTTTAAAGTGTACAACTTGTCTCAGGATCAATCATTACCTAAGCCTACAACTTTCACCCTATTTTAGATGTGTCAAAGTGTGTTACTTATATTTTTGGATTACATCCTTCACACTTCACCCCACCTTGGGGCCCATTATAGTCTATTTTATTTTTTATCATTTAGAATCAACATGTTCAATCATTATCTCATACAAATTTAATCTCATCAATGGGTTAATTTCATTTTTTCTCTCTCTTTCGAGAGTCCATCCCTCTCTTTCATCCTTACATGCCCTCTCAAGGGGGAATTATGGGTCTTTACCTTTGGACTTATTCTTGAAAATTCTTTGATTCTTTGAAAAGATCTTGCTTAGACTGAATGTCTCAGCACATCTTTTTGAATAGGGGCAAAGTGTAGACATCCAATTCTTATCACTATTATTCTGAAATTATTAATCTAAACAACATTCTGTGACAATGCATAATTTGGGTCAAAATCACTAAAATGTGCTAAATGGTTTGATCTTGTCATACACAAGTGCTGATTTAGGCTAATGTATCCTTAAATGGGGCAATGTATTTTATGTGATTATAAGTTTTTCCCAAATCACTTCAAGTCAAATTAAAACCATGCAAAATGATGCTCTAGACCACTAAATTCTTCTAATTTGGAGGAACACAACATGTGCATATGTTATTTTGTGTCGACAATGTCCTAAATGGGGTATTGTTGAATATACAATTGACACCTTCTTCTAATTATACTCCAATAAAATTATGACTCAATAAATTAACATTTTGACTAGTTTGATTAAATGAATAACCACTCTTTAAAAAATTACACAAAATTAATTAATCCCACTTAAAAAAATTAAGAGCATAAGTGGAAAATCCATGGAAGTTATTGAAGATTTATTAATTGTAAATTCATTTCTAATATATGCATCATCTTGTGACATCATCAATAGGGTGGCATCCATAAACCATAAATGGATCAAATATCTAGTTTAATCCCTCCCATGCCTCATTAATTCCCATTTCTTCCAAATATTAATGGGGATATTTATGGATTAAGCCTCAAAAATTGAATTATTTCATGGCCACACATCTTGATCTCAATATGGATGGGCATGGTTGATTTTGATCATTTCTAAAATCTATAAATAAACTTATTTTTGTGTAATGTTATTATGCATAATTATCAATAGAATAGCTTCAACTATTGGCATGCATTGATCATTTTCGTGAGCCTAATTCATTAGTGCTTTGAAAGATGATGGGGGAGTAATCCACTCATTAGTGGCAAGAAATTAGAGCATCAAATTAGGGGGAAATCACATTTTTTAGATACTCTTGGAGGAATGATGCTCTTGGGAAGGTTTTGTGGTTGTAATCCTTCTTTCAATAGCTCTTATATTTCATTTTTAAAACTCCATGAGGAAGTTGGCTTAGTATGTTATGTCCTTTATGCTTATTTTGATTTTTCACTACTAATTCATGGACTAACTTGCCTTAGATTCCTACTCTAAAGGTTACATTTATTTTATGTTAATTTTTTTAATAATACTTGTATTTTGACAGATTCATCTACAAGTGAGCTATGAGCATAGGACCTATAGTCAGACCTTGGAGAAATCTAAGGCACTCAAGGGATCTCCATCTACCCGTTTATCATCCCAAGGAGGGTATTCTTTGACTAAGGCAAAGAGAGGGAGGTTATTTGATGATTATCTTATGCCTTACATGATGTACCTTTTTATATGCCTATATGGCAATGTATGCATTTTTAATGCCTATATGGAGATCTATGTATTGTTAACATTGTACATGTAGCTCTATGGAATTCACCTAACATTCTATTATGTTTTTATTTTTTAATCCTTTATGGATTTTATTATTATATTTTAAAACTAATTTATGAGAAATGAGGTTTTATTTACTTCCATTATCAACAATTAAGTGTAATTTTTGACCATTAATCAACATTTAATAACTTTAGGTGATTTGATAAGTTTAGATGATTGAAAATCATGTGATAGTGGGAACAATATAATTGGTCATATTATATGAAAAATATTTCTAATGATATTTTTCACTATGAATTTATTTGCAAAAATTCTATCACCAATTCATGAAACTTGGCCCATACCCTTAATAATTTATTTGTAAAACCTGTCTTTGAGTTCTATGATTGCTTAAACATTTAGGTCACTAACAATACTTTATCTATGTAATCTACTATATCTTCTTATACTCTCTTAGAGACCAATATGACTTATCCTCATATTAGGATACTTTTAGTTTACTAACACTATTACTCTTTCTTAAATCATCTAACACACTCCTTTATACTTTTACACAAAGTTTCAATACACTCATAAGGCTCAGATGTATAGATATGACACTTTTTATTTATACTAAACCCTAATACCTTAACCCCTAAAGGTTTTGTAATCTTAAAACTATTATATCAAACATGTACAGAGGTTATTTGAAACATGAAACCAACTTGATCATAAGAATATGATCTTAAAACAAGTACACATCAAATTTAGACATTATTTCTCAATCATTTTCCTTCTAAGGTTAATTTCTTTTCATTATGTTTGTCTTAGGGTTTATACAATTCCATGAGATCTGAGAGATTATCTAAATTTTTCCATAGATTCTAATGTCTATCTAACTTTCCTAACACCTTTAGAAGAAGGTAAACAACATTCTCTCACTTCACCAATAGTATAATCAAGCTCATCCAAACCTTCGAATGTAGTGATAATAGATTATGTATGACTATATCATATCATTCACATGTGTATGATAAGTGAATTACATGTGTTTTTAAGACCCTGACATCCAAGTCCACTTAGAAATAAATTTTAACTACTATTCAAGAGGGCAAAAACACTTACAATAAATATTATCAAAGTTTGAGTTATTCATCAGAAACTCCATTTTCAAGTAATCTTCTCTACAAACTGGCACTACCAACACATATGAATGGGTAGATAACATCTAGGACCATGTTATTTTACTCTCATCATGCCTAGTTGACAAATTCACCACCCATTCTAGCCTTAAGAACACTCTTCCTAATACAATAAAAATACAAAATTTTATCCTAACTTCAGATATGCATATAAAAAAAAATATAAGTTATTTTGATGGAACATAAGATCCCTCCTATATTTTTATAAAAACTCTTATTGAACACTAGATTACTTTGGTTTAACCTTCGAGAGCAATTTATGGCATAATTTTTAGTAATAAGTCCTAAAATGTAACTTTTTGATAGTGAAGAGACAACTTCTCAAGCCCTAATAGGGATTTTTACTTTTGGGACCGTAGGTGAAAATATATCACTTGGATCATGTTTAGATAGGAAAATTACACATGTTTACATAACCCTGATGTCCAAGTCCACCTATAAATATATTTTCATTATTGTTTAGGAGACAAAAACATTGACAACAAATATTATCAGAGTTCAAGTTGTTATTTAACGAATTTGTCTCTAGAGATTATTCAATAAAAATGACACTACCAACACATTTGTATGGGTGGATAACATCTAGGATTATGTTCTTGGCCTCCTATCTTGCCTAGTCAACAAATCCACCACCCATTCTAGCCCTAATAATGCCCTTCTCATTACAATAAAAATGTAGAATTTTAGCGTAACTTCATACAAGCATAGAAAAAAACTATAAGTCATTTTAATGAACCATAAGATCTCTCATCTTATTCATCTAAAAATATTATTAAAACCTATATCACTTTGGCAGAACCTTCGAGAGTAATTTGTGGCATAAATTATAGTAACAAGTCCTAAAATGTAACTTTTTGGTAGTGAAGAGACAATTTATCGAATTCCAATAGGTATTTTTACCTTTAGACCCATAAGTGAAAAAATATTACTTAGATAATTTATAGATAGTTGAATTACATGTTTTTTCATGACCTTGACATCTAAGTCCACCCCAAAATATATTTTCACTAATATTCAAGAAGGTGGAAACACTAACAACAAATATTATCAAAGTTCAATTTTTTATTCAAGAAACCATTTTTGGTGCTTATTCACTAAAAACTACCATTTATAGCACATTTTTATGAGTGGATAACATTTAGTACCATGTTTTTATCCTCCCATCATGCCCATTCAACAAACCCACCACTAATTCTAACCTCAAGAATGCCCTTCCCAATATAAGAAAATGTAGAATTTTAGCCTAACTTTAGACATGCATATAACATAAACTATAATTCATTTTGCTAAATCTTAAAATTTCTCTGTGTCTAAAAACTATTCTTTCACCTTGGAGCACTTTCATTGAACCTTCAATAGCAATTTATGGTATAAGTTATTGTAAAGAGTCCTAAAATGTGATGTTTTAGTATGGAAAGATAGCTTCTCAAGATTCAATAGGAATTTTCACCTCTACGACCCCAATTGAAAATATATCACTTGGATAAGATATACATAGGTGAATTACATGTGTTTCCATGACCCTAATGTTTAAGTCCACTCAGAAATATATTTTCACTACTATTCAGGAGGGATGAAACATTGACAACAAAAGTTGTCAAAGTTTGAGTTATTATTCTATAAATCCATTTTTTGTGTTTCTTCACTAAAAAGTGTAATTTACAACATGTCATTACGGGTTGATAAATTCTATAACCACATTCTTGGCCTCTTTTCATGCATGATCAACAAACTCATTACCCATTCTGGCGTAGATTACAAAGTAATCATACTAGAGCATCCCAATCTTATAAGAGCTTAAAGATGATAAAAACACAATAGATATCATATATTAAACTTCCTAACAGTACCTAATACGTATCAATTTTTTTTATCACTTATAGGGATGGCCTACAAGATGGTTTCTTATGCATATGAGCTCACATGAAGAGGTTTACAGTTAGTTCAAAAGAGACAAGTTTGGGTGTTTATGATTGATCCAAGCATGATCATGTCCTTGGAATACTTTAGAGATATTTATAGGCCCAAATAATCCTATAAAAAAGTTATCACCATGACCAAAGTTGAAATGATCAGTCATAAGCTTGTACGCAAGGTGAAAAAGTGAAAGTTGTCAATAGGTTTGTGCATGGTTGGAGATCTTGAGTCTTTGGGAGTACTAAAAGGTTATTTATAAATTTTTTAAGGTAATATTAAATTATTAAAATAATCCTAATTTATATAAAAATATCTATGCCATGTCATTTAGGCCTCCAAAGTCAATTTCATAGCCCAAATGCATGCACTCAGCTATAAAGAGGGTCTATAGGCTTGAAATTATATGATTATGGTGGTTTTTATTGATTGTTCTGACCATCCAATTATTTGAGGTTTTATATTGGGTTTTAATATACCTATAAAAATAATTATCTCTTTATAACCTACATAACTCAAGATACAAAAAAATCTAAACTGCCCTGCTTGTTGCCATGTAGATCCTAATTTACACAAAAAAGGGCCATAACTTGGGTTTTATAGTTATAAATGACTTAAAATTTGGATTTAATTTATTAATTTACACTTAAGAAATTTTAAAATTTCTATAATGTTATTACTATACCTTAATAGAGATAAAACACAAAAATGCAGGCTTGCACATGAAAAAATGAAGGAAAATCAGACCTAACGAGGACCAAAACTACTATAAATCAAGTTATATTTATAAAAATAATCTAAAATTTTATAAATTTCTTTTAATGATTTATTTAATATGTTTAAATTTTTTCCATCCTTAAAATCCAATACAAAATAATTTCTACATGACTGTTCTCAAACATGGCCTTATTTCTTGGCCTAAATGAGCTATATTGACTAGAAAGTAATCACTTTATGAAGGTGTTACATATTATAATGGACATTGAATATATAAAATAGTATAATTTTTTTTTTTATATGTTTCAATATTATTCTTGTCTTATATCTCCAATCTTACTCTTCATCCACCTCCAAATAGGCCTAGCAAGCTAGTGGCCTAGTGAACCTTCTTTCAAGCAAAGTGATAATGACCCAAAGTGAGAGGTTGGCATGATTAAAGATATGAATTATATTTTTTATTTAAATTTAATACCTCATTTTTATAAAAATATCTATACACTATCCACCTTGGCTACACTAATGAGGTAGATTGGTGTAGTCAAGAATCATGAGGAGGTAGTTTGCCTCTCCAAGGAAAGAGGTCTCTAATTTGAGGTTTTTTATCAGATTTTGAGATATAATAAGACTTAAAAATATTCATAAAATTATTTCCACTTTTAAATTGGATTAATGGACATAAGTGGGGATCCTACATTGAAAATCATGTAATATCATGAAGATGTTAGTGAATGCAATGAGAGAGTGGCAACTTGGTAGTTGACAATCAAATAGATGTAGGTAAGAAGTAATAAATGTTGAATGGGTAGAGAGTTATACCATGATATCATATGAAATATGGTTTCAATAATTTCAAACATGCTACACCTATGCTTTGAGAAAGTAAGTAGTCATTTTGTGGAGTCAAAGAAGCATTGAAGGTCTTTCAAACTACCCTATAGTAATTGAAATACTTCATAGGAGTTTAAAATAATTGGTTAAAGAAGAAGTGAAGTTTTAAAGACAAGGACATGGTGAGTTAAGATCAAAATGGAATCAATGAGACCATCCCCACATAAATTTTAACTTATTAAGGCATTTAACCACATCAAACACTTCAGACAACCATATGCTCCTTTTATGCCTTCCTTCATTCAAGACAACTTAATTTCAAGGACAAAGGCTAAGTACTTTAAAAAATCTTATCTTAGATTTTATAATATGAAATTATCTACTAGCAGTGCCAGTTGTGTGAAGATGGGATTTGACATGGCACTAGTAAACCAAAAAATATTGTTAGTAAGTATTTAAAAATGAAATTTATATGTACTACCTAAAAAATCAAAAACATTTAGAAAAATTGATTATGTAATAAGAATAACTCATGGTATGACTCATGAACTTTCCATAAACTCCTATTTAATGGCTTCCCATGATATTTTTTTTAATTGAATATTCATTGCAACAACCAAATTTGAATAGTGTGGTATCTTCCTATGTGTTTCAAAGCCTTTAAACAACCATATATGTAAAAATATATTAGATATCATTTAATCCAAGTTCTAGTGACAACCATAGACCCACTAAGATACTCAACATTTTCTCCATCTATGACTATGGAAGTCAATTTCTTATTTTCCTCTATACATCAACATAAGTAGTAATATATCCCCTCTTCATTGTCCTCATATGTAATAAATACAAAAACATACTTTGATACATAGAAAATAATTTAATTGCATTATATAAATATAGATAATGGGATTAAATAATACATAATGAATAATATTCTACCTAGATACACTAGATCAGATACATGGTCAAAGTCATGTGATGATGCCATATCTATAAATTACAATGTTCATGGAACCTGATATATGTTGATTGGAATTAGAGGTATGACACTCCATTCATCAACCTATGTTTTTGACTCACAATCATTCCAAACATAGTCCATGTAAGTAGAAAAAAACATGCCAAGTGTTTAGTTTGAATAGTCTAAGAGCCTACATTTGAGATACAAAATGAGTGAATCTCACTTAAACCCATTACAATCATACAATCCTCATACTTTACCAAGTTTTCTTCCTTAACAAAAAAAGTCTATGAATAATAAAAAATTGGTTGAACACCATGGCACATGTTACCATTACACCATTTAACCATGCTTTGTGCATCTGTCAAATGATCACTCTCATCAAATTTAAACTCCTCCCTTGAAATGACTCTTTTTACACATGCTCTAACATCATCATGCTCCCATTTTCCATATCCAACCTTAGTTAATATACAAATATGGTATACACCAGTGGTAACATGTATCTTTCTCAACCAATAAAACATTCATGCATTCTTGAATTATCATGTACAATTGTCTGACCAAATATAATGTTGATTGAAATGAATGTTCCTCTTAGTCAATTATCCATATAAATTCCAAAATCAACTATGCACATACTATATGTAATGTGATCTATCATTTTTGATATATAAATTTTACTCAATTAATAAATTTTAATCTTGTTTCGTATTATTAAGTGCATGCATGAATATTATATGTATGAATATGGCAACATGTGATCAGTTATAATATTGTGACTGAACTTCCATTTGTGGTTTTAATGTATAATTTTTGGAAAGTTCAAGTAATAAACAATTAAACCAATTTGTAATTTTTCCTTTCTTATCTTGAAATGTTCATCCAATAATCTATCTCTATGTTTGTTCCTTGCATACTCATAAATAATTTATTTCCTAAATTTGACCATAAATTTTGTAATAGGTATCTATTTTGTAACAATCTCACACCTTTTAGATTATTTTCCATCTCTTACTTGATAAGTCACAAATTTGTATTTTCTCAAATCAACTAAATGCTATCCAATTGCACTTGTTTCATCTTCATAGATACAATTTTTTAGTTTTGAAAATCCACCATAAATATTACAATTTTCATATAAACATATTTTGTTATAAAAAAAATTGTCCATTTGGTCTTTCACAAAAATTGGTTAGAATAAATTACTTGATTAATTTTGGTAGAAATTCTAAGCCACACTCCTAAAAATTATTGTTAGTATGTAATGTACAATGAATATGCCATAAAACATCATAGTGAATTGTAAACTCAACATGTTGCCTACAACAAATGGTGTGCATGTGATTCATTTTTACAAAAAAATATTTGTCCATCTCAAAATATCTTTGATTAATAGAAATTTATGGATATTTTTACAAAAAACTTGGAGTACAATTGCATTTGAGTCATATCTAATAAATGTTTTGGATGTGGTGCAAGAGTATGAGAACTAACTCCTCTTTTGATTACATCTCTTATATTGGGTGAAACTTTAGTATTTTCCTTCTAAAATTATGCAAGTAACTCCTTTAGAGCATCGGTTATAGCCTTGTCCTTTAACAGAATTCAACCAGAGAATCCTTAAAGCTCATTGGTATTAGGTTCATTAATTATTTTATGTCTTGAAATTACTTTCATTAATTTTTTTTGTTTATATCAAGTGTTTAGCTTACTTTTTATATCAATCATTTTCCCCCTATTTGACTACTTACTGTACAAGTTGCGATTATACACTAGGCATCATTACAATCTTTTTTATGTGATTCAGGGCATATAGTATGATATGCATCATGTAAGTTTTCAGTAATTTATTCATTTTCATCATCCATAGTATATGTTCTTCTCCTTAATGTATACATGGTAGGTCTCATCTTAATCAATTTCATCAACGAAATAAACAATTGACATATTTTAGTATCAAGAATCAAATTATGAAAAAAACTATCCCAAATCTCCTAAGCCAGTCTTCTTGAATGGAGATTAAACATTTTTTTAGGCATTAGTTTCAAAATATTTTCATCAACTTACATTAATTACTTACCTTTTCTATGCACAATTTTTAGAAGTGTTGTTACTAGTGGAAATTGTTGAGATGATGTTTCAAATTCATCATTACTTTTATTAGTTAGAGGTGGGATGACATTTTCTTCATTTTTTCTTTCCTCATTATATGTTTC
This sequence comes from Torreya grandis, assembly GCA_037957365.1. Taxonomy (NCBI): domain Eukaryota; kingdom Viridiplantae; phylum Streptophyta; class Pinopsida; order Cupressales; family Taxaceae; genus Torreya; species Torreya grandis. The sequence goes on from JARHVA010007895.1 coordinate 176,218, forward strand.
CATGAAATTTCCTTCATTTCTAGTTTCATCATTATTTCTTTCCATGAAAATTTATTCATTGTTGAGGGGTAAGGCATTATGCATACAATAATCATCAATAAAATTAAAAACACTATACTTTGAATGTGAGCTCCAACATTATCTAATTCATTATTTTTCATTTAATAGTTATTTAATTTATTATTATTAATTCCATCATTATTAATTTACCATTTTCAATTTCATGATTATTCAATTCATTATTGTCAATTACATCATTGTATACAACATTTAGCTTTTTAGAGATAATTTATATACCTTATTTAAAATGAAGTGCATACATGCATACCTTGTTCATTTCTCTCACCTATTATATTTTCTTAAATTTTTTTTAATTCAAATTATTTCTCTTTATTGAACGTGATCTATCACCCATTGGACAATTCATAACTTTTTAAAGGTGGGATCTAAAAATCATTGCATACCTCTTTTTCTCAACTTTAAAGTACTATAGAAACATGTAGAGAATGTTTATGGGGAAATATTTCTCAAATTGAGTAAAAAAACACCATTGAAAAGTAAGTTTTTATCTACAGTAAGTATAGTGTGTACATGTTATAGTATAATGCATACATGTTATAGCATAACACATATGCATTATATGTTTGAATTCAAAATTCAAGTCTTTTAGCTCAAAAATGATATGGATTCTTGAAACAAAGACTTGGACCTATCAATCTATAGCCAAGTCTGAGAGATTTGATAGAAAACAACAAACTTCAACTTCTATCAATAAATACACTAGGAATTTCAATAAAAAAACCTAAAAATTATTACCAATGACAAGCACACTCTCCTCTTTTCAAATATATGATTTTTAATAATTTTTGGACTATTTTAAGGTTACAAACTATGTAGGCTACCGCATGCCAAAAATATGCATGCCTATACATGTTAATGTAATTTGTTTTTTTGCTCATCAAAGTGCAAAAAAATTATATGCCACAAACTAGGCCTAATTATACAGACATTCTATATATATATATATATATATATATATATATATATATATATATATATATATATATATATATATATATATATATATATATATATATATATATATATATATACACATATACATGTTAATGTAATTTGTTTTTTTGCTCATCAAAGTGCAAAAAAATTATATGCCACAAACTAGGCCTAATTATAATTAGGCCTAGTTTGTGGCATATAATTTTTTTGCACTTTGATGAGCAAAAAAACAAATTGCATTAACATGTATGTATATATATATATATATATATATATATATATATATATATATATATGTATGTATGTATATATGTATATATATATATACATACATACATATATATATATATATATATATATATATATATATATATATACATACATACATATATATATACATACATACATATATACATATATATACATACATATATATACATATATACACACATATATATATACATATATATACATACATACATACATATATATATATATATATACATATTTTCATGTTTTTTGAGGTAGTTAGGTGACCCACACATCCGGCTATCCATTTTTTTGTTAGTTTTTAAGATCTATTTACTTAAAAAATTAATAATTAAAAAAAATTATTGATAAAATATAAGAAAATATAGGTCACAAACTAGAAGATCTTATCTAAATATTCACCAAAGGGTTTCGAACAATATTAAATGATGACCAAAAAATGGTGGGTCACATAGCCATCTATCCACTTTATTTTCTTTAAAAAAACATGAATTATTATTCAAATTTTAAAAGTTTGACCTAGTTATACTTAATCATTTTTTTTAAGGAATCATGTTTCAGAAACTAGACCTGAAGTGCTACAATTCATGTTCTTATAACATCTTCAAATTTTGAGTGTATATATTTCAAATTATCTACACAAGTTTAGTTTTCTAAAATTTCAAGAAAACCATGTCTATATATAGATCATTTTTATCCCCTAAATTTGTGCACTTACCCTATAATAATTGCACAATTATAAATTCACTATACCATGAGTAACTGATAGAACCCTAAGATCCTCTACTTCTGCTAGAGAAATGGATGGATGTTATAACTATCATATAGTAAATAGTGTGTGATCATCATTATTGTCAATGAGAATCATAAAATTTGTATTGGTTATGGAATTAGCGTGACAATTATATTTTTGTGGTAATTATTTGTTTGTAATTTATGTACCATTTATTTGTATGGATTTAAATTTTCTTCCTTTTTTATAGATGTTTGAAACCTAATTAACTACCAAATGAGAATATCGATATACCCATTGTGATTTTATTTGTAATGTCTGTGTTGTAAAGAGTACATGTATCAATTCATCATATTTTTATATGTTTTTTGTACATGAAAAAACTAAATGATACACAAATGGCATAGGTTTCCCCAAAGTTGTAGTGAAGACTATGCCAAAATTTATTCCTATGGCACATTTGGATTCATCAAAGTTTGTGGTCCACATGTCATGATCTATGTGATATGAAGCAAATTCATCTCTTAAATCATCATAAATTGGGAATGTAACTTGTAATGGAGCTAGGCTAGTTTATTTGCAATATCTTGTCATTTTACTAAATTTTTAGACATAAAATTTAGATCAAATTCTATGAGTAACATTTCCCATATAGCTATCCATCTTGATAATTACTTTTTTTCCCATTGGGAATTTGAGTGGATTGAATTTTTTTTATAACTTGTGCTTCATTTTTTGACATATAGTGATGTACTTTATGTGCAACAAAACCAAGGTACAAACATATTTTTCCATAGTAGGGTAACTTTTCTCATAATCGATAAGTGTTTGACAGATATAATCTATCTATCTCTTAGATCATTATCATATTATGCCAATAATTCTCATAAGGCATGATTACAATAATTTAGCTAAAACTTTAAAATATAATTTAGATCAATAGATATGAAAATCAAGCATACATTTGAATGTAAATGATTGATAGCTAATTCTTTTTATTTGATAAGGGCATATGCTAAATATTGAAATTAATAAAGAGATCATGTGATACTTAGTTTTTTTATTGACTGTCTGACTATGTTCTAGAAGTGAAAATTAAGGATAAGCATGAATGTTCTTTGCACAACTTAGGAATTTATATTTTTCCTAGACAAGATAAAATTTTCAAGCTTGGATCAATATCATCGATAAATACTGACATGTGTAAAAACATGACCCAATAATTATATAGTCAAATAGGAATATCTTTAGTTGCTTTATATTTTTGATCCCTACCCATGATGACATGTTTAAATATATAAATTATTATCCTTTGTCTTGAATCCCTTGATGTGCTTGTGATGGATAAAACCCTAAAAATAGGAAAATGTAATGGGTTAAGCTAACCCCAATCACCCTCATCTAATGATTGGATGTTTCCTATGTATCTAATACTTCAAGGATAGAAATAAAGTAACACATAATTCTCCCACCTAATATGATTGTGTAATTGTGTTTCTTTGCTACATGTATGTAGCTAATTATTGGCTTTGGTACTTGATAATGTTTTTTTTGACCTAGACTTTGAGTGCTTCAAACTTGACTTATGACTACTCTTAGTGATAGGTATGAAAATTGGGATTAATAGGGTAATTTTTCTCAATGTGAAATAGTTGTATATATATATATATCCCTTTTGAATGAGACCTTGACTTGTTTATATATAGATCCTTTTGAATAATTTCTCACATCATCAACAAGCTAGGTCCATGGGCCCTAAGGTGGGTTTGATTTTATAAATAAATTATTGTTAGGATTGGAATGTTTTGACTGGTAATAATAACTGTACTATCATAACTTACCCATGTATAGGTAGACTACTATAAAATTATGGAGATGTTTGTGCAAGATATTTTATAGGCTTGAAACAAACAATGAGGTTCATGTATGTGTATAAAAATATAATGGAAGGGTTGACTTATAAGATAGCATCCATGTGTGAAAATATGGAGAATTAGAACCTTGTTTAGGTGCTCAAGTGATGCATAGTAAATGTGTGTCAATATTGTCATTGTCAAGTACTAAACACCATATTTTAATATCTACAGATACAAGAAAATAGTCAATTTTATATGCTCTTTCTCTAATCCTCCTTTTGGTAAAATTATATAGCTAAAATACTTTAGTATATGGGGGTAAGTGCACAAAGTTAGGGGATAAAAAGTGGCCTATCCATGGACATGATTTTTCTAAACTTTTAGAAATCTAAAATTTTGTAGATAATTTGAGATATCTACATGCCAAATTTAAAGATGGTGTTAAAACATGAAATGTAGCATTTCAATTCTAGTTTCTAAAACATTAAAAAAATGGTATTTTAAGAGGAACTCCTATTTTTTTTCAAAAATTATAATAGATAGATGACTGTGATGCATACCATTTTTTGAGTAGTGTTTAATACAATTTGAAACCCTTTTGGAAAAATTTAGATAAAATCTTCTAGCATGTCACCTATATTTTTTTTGTATTTTTCAATGAGTATTTCTTTTTTAATGAATTTTTCAAGTAAATAGATCCTAAAAATTGACAAAGAAATGTATAGTCATCCATGTGACATGCCTAACTACCTCAAAAAAATGAAGATCGATTTTTTTTGAATGTGTGTAGAATTAGGAATACTTGGTCACCATATAATTTGTTTTTCTCTTGGATAAATGAAAGAAAAATTACATGAAAATGTATAGGCATGTATATTTGTGGCATGTAGTGGCCTAAAAAAGGCATAGTTATAAATAAACACAATTTGAAACCTTAAATTAGTCCAAAAATTATAAAAAACATATTTTTGGAAAGAGGAGAGCGTGCTCATCATAATGGTATCAAGTTTTTGAATTTTTACATTGAAATTCTTAGTGTATTTGTCAATCAAAATTAAAATTTGTTGTTTATTTTCATACCTTTCAAAACTCAGCTATATATTGATAGTCCAAGCCTTTGGATCAAGAATCCAAGCCATTCCTAAGCCAAAAGGTGTGAGAATTGAATTCAAATTCAAATACTGTGATCACATTAATAATGTGATTTTGGTATCTAATAACATTATTTCATTAATAACATGATCACCTTACATATTGTCAACACACTAAAACCCGAATAGGAGCCATTAGGCCTAGTAGTCTTAATATCAAATATTGGTTGATTAATATTGTTGTTTAGGACCAATGTTCTTATCAAGTATTGATAGCATTGAATGATAATTAGAGACGTATTAACCTATAAATAAATTTATTGTTCCTTTGATCCCAATATGGTGTGTAATCAGACCAATAGATCTTAAATTGACATTAGATGGACATATTTCCTTGGATGGAGATTGGTTGGCCCAAATTACATATCAAACTAAAATAAATACTTGGTATTTTATGATATGGTGTGCAATTAGAGACCCAATTGACATCATATGGACATAATAATTTTTTGGGGCTCATTTAACCCTGATTGTGTATTAGATTGAACTAAATATTCAATTAGTTTAATATGGTGTGTTATCAAAGCCCTAATTAAGACAATATATTGAAGGAATTCCTTACACAATGACCAATTACTCTTAATTACATATTATACTAAAGAAAGTACTTGATTGGTTAGATATGATGTGAAATTAGAGGAAGATATTCATAATGGACATTAGATGGACATAATTCATTACATGGGGTGAAAAATGCCTCAATTGATATTCTAGGTAGAAGTAGTTAATTACATAGGATTTGGTTGTCCTCAATTATTTATAGTATTGAAAAAGTATCAATTGATTTAACATGTGTAATTAGAGTCCCAAATGACATTAGATGGATGTAATTCCTTGGTTGGGGATTGAGTGGCCCCAATTGCATATAATATTGAACCTAAATACTCAATTAGTTTAATATGGTGTGTAATCAGGGATAATGAAACCCAATTGGAAAATTATATGGATAAAATTACTTTCGTGCCTCAGTTGGCCCCAATTATGTATAAGATAAAACTAAATACATGATTAGCTAGATATAGTTTACAATTGGGGCCAATTGACATTGTATGTATGAATAATTACTTGGATGAGCCTTAGTTGGCCATAATTGCATATTAAACTAAACTAAATAATTAGTTGATTCAATATGTTATGTATCTAGGACCAACAGAGCCACTTGTTAATAGTATAAGGATTAAATTTCTTACACAAGGCTTGTTTTGACTAAATTTCATATATCATATTGAATCAAATATTTTTTCAATTGAATATGGTGTATAATCAAAATCTTAATTGTTATTAGATGGATGTAATTCCTTGCAAAGGGTTTAATTGGTCCTAATTTCATATCTAATTTGATCAAACACTCAATTATTTGAATAAGGTGTGCAATTAGGGCCCTAATTAAAATTATGTTGATATAATTACTTGGGTAAGTCTCTATTGGCCCCAATTATGTATCATCAAGAACCAAATACTTAATTTGTTTAATATGGTATGCAATTAGGGCCAAGTAAGCCCCAATTTTCATTATATATGAATGTAATTCCTTACACATGGCTCTTTTAGATTGAATTATATATCAAATTGAAAAAATAATTATTTTTTTAATATGTTGAGCACTTGGATCCATAATTGATATCATATGGATGAAATTCCTTACCTTGAGGCTCAATAGGCCCCTAGGATCAATTTAACCCCAATTAACATCCTTAATATATATTAAGAATTAGGTTCACAAGGATGAACATGGTTAAAATTGCATCAATAATTACCACAATTGACTTCATAGGCTCAATCTATGATGATGTGGGGGATAATTAATCCCAAATTCACATGCTTTACTCATAGATCTATGTTTAAGGAGCTCAAATTTTCCCCAATCACAATCATGATTGTACCTTATATTCCCTAAAAAGTATACCATAAGCCCTAATCCCTAAATTTCTTAATCCCTAAACTCTAAACCATAAATATAAACTCTTTAAACCTTAAACTAATCATTTTAACCCAAATTAACATCATTTAGACTAAGAATAATGTTCACAAGGCTCAATTTGGCCTAAATCACATGACTGATTACCCCATTTGACTAATTCACTCAATATGCAAGATGACATCCATGGTATAATGAAAACCTAAAAACACATTCTATAGTCACAAATGGGTCCAAGTGATTCAAATTATCCTCAATTATCTTTACAATTGACCCTGTATACCCTAAACCATGTATATAGATCAAAACCTAGAAGTCATAAACCATAAACCCTAAACACTATACCTTAAATTGTAAACCATAAAATTTACCTATTACCAAATTCAATTTAGTCCCAATTAACATCTTTTGTAGTAAGAATCAGGCTTGAACACATGGCATATCTAGTGATTAGACATCAATATACATAGGTTCTTAAATCTAAACCCTATACCCTAATCCCTAATCCCTAATCCATAAAACATAAATTGTAAGATCTCCCTATGCCCTAATTCCCACTACATGCCAAAAACATACATGCCTTATGATATAACTAATTTTATCCTTATGATATAACTAATTTTATCATGAGATGTCACAAAATAATCTTTTTTAAACCTATGGCTAAAGCTTTTAGATTACCAATCTAGTTGTGCATTTGAAGTATAATTTGGGGCTATTTGTAGCACCTTCAACCTAATTAACCAAAGAGGAGGATCTATTTTTTTGTAATCGAGGAGGAATTTGAGGCCAATTTGAACCCCTTCAATAGCAAGATATGATTTGGGGGAAAATCAAGAGATCCATCTTCTATCATTAATTGATCTAATTAGTCAATTTGTGCAATTCCATACATGATCTAGGCAAAATTGAACCCATAAACCAAATTTATGGATCAATCAATGATATAACATGTATGCAATATATACATGGCATAATTGACCCTACTTTTATCATAAATGTAAACATGAAGTTAATAAAGTCATAAATAGGTGTCACAAGTAGCTCAAATGTTCTTCAATTACCTTAGTGATTAAACCCTATATCTGATAAATTAAACCCTAAGTTACCCTATATAATTTAACTTTAACCTTAGAAACCTTGTACCATTTAAATTAGACCCTAAACCATAATGCCTAAACCCCAAACACTTTAAATTATAAACCCTAAACCCTAAACCAATAAATTTAGCCCTAATTAACATCCGTTATATATATATATATATATATTAAGAATTAGGTTCATAGGGATGAACTTGGTTAAAATCGCATCACTTATTACCACAATTGACTTCATATACTCAATTTGTGATGATGTGGGGGATAATTGATCCCAAATTCACATTCTTTACTCATATATATATATATATATATATATATATATATATATATATATATATATATATAGGTTTAAGGCTCCCAAATTTACCCTAATTACCTACACAATTGTATAAATATACCTTAAAACCTATACCTTAATCCCTAATCCTTAAATTTCCTAATCCCTAAACTCTAATCCATAAATGTAAACTCTTTAAAACTTAAACCAATCATTTTATCCCAAATTAACATCATTTATAGAGTAAGAATTAAGTTCACAGGGCTCAGTTTGGTCTAAATCACACAACTAATTATCCCATTTGACTAATTCACTCAATTTTCAATATACCCTAAACATTATACCCTAAATTATAAATAATAAACTTTCCCTATTTACCAATTGATTTAGTCCCAATTACCATCTTTTGTAGTAAGAATTAGGTTCACATGGCATAAACTAATTAGACAAAATAATATACATGTCCTTAAACCTAAACCCAATGCCCTAATCTATAATCCCTAAAACATAAATTGTAAGCTTGATGCCCTAATGCCCACTACATATCATAAACATACATGCCTTATGATATAACTAATTTTATCATGAGATGTCATTAATTACACTTTTTAAACCTATGAATAAAGCCTTTAGAACTTACCAATCTAGTTTTTGACCCTATGTACCTTAAATATAAGCCATAAACAATATACCCTAAATTATAAACTAAAATCATTCCCTATTTACCAATCAATTTAGTCCCAATTAACATCCTTTATAGTAAAAATTAGGTTTGTAAATGGCATATAGTGATTAGACCTTATATACACCCTTAAACCTAAATCTTACATACCCTAATCCCTAAACCTTAAAACATAAATTATAATCACTAAATCATAAAATTTAATCCCTAATCCACAAACCCTATGTATTAATGCCTTAATCTCTAATCCATAATCCCTTATCTATATTAAGCATAACGTGATCACATTATTCTTAACATAGGCAACAATCCATTCTCATTGCCAAATACCAACCCCAAATCTTATATTGACAATAACCCAATCATGTTATTACATAACATGATTACATTATTACATAACGTGGTTGTGTTATTGTTAATATAAGCTTCAAAATGGGTTGGATGGGATAAACCCTGTTAGAACACATAGCACAATTATGTTATGTAATAACATGATCACATTATATAATATGATCACATTATTATTATTTTAGATTAATCTCATTTATCAATGACTATTTTTAACCCAAATTGAGACTTTTATCCCCACAAACATTCTTTGTGTACTTATACAAGATCTGCATACTTGTATACTTGACCCCACCCTTGAAAATGTGTCAATTGTCCCTTCTGATGGGTTCCAAATAAATTCTAAAGAGGAATAAGAAGTTTTTTATGTACAAAACACCATATGATTTAGAATATTTGATAGATAAACACAATCTACAAAAGCAAAAACTTTGTGGTAAATAAGTTACAAACCCTAATCCTAATGAACTGAATGCCATAGATAATGAGCCAATTGATGATAATGAATTAAAAAATGATGAAATTAACTATAATAAATTGAATAATTTTGAAATTGACCATAATGAAATGAATAATAATGAAATTGACCATAATGAATTAGTTAATGTTGGAATTTCACATTCAAAGTTTCAAGTTTTTTATTTTATTGATGAGGAGTCTATGTATGATGCTTTAACCCCCATGAATGAAGAAAATTTGATGGAAATAAATAATGATGAATTTAACCATCAATAAAATTTCATGGAAACTTATAATGAAGAAATTAACAATGAATAAAATGTCATCCCACCTCTAAATAATGAAAGTAATAATGGTTTTGAAATACTCTTTCAACAAATTCCACCATTACCAACACCTCCAAGAATTATGATTAAAAAATCCAAATACTTAATTGAAGTCAATGAAAATATTTTAAAACCAATGAATAACAAAATGTCCAATCACCATTCAAGAAGACCAGCTTAACAAATTTGGGATACTTTCTTTCATAATTTGGAGTATGATAGTCAAAGATGTCAATTATTTGTTTCATTGATAAAATTTACTAAGATGAGACCTATAATGTACACATTATGACTAATATCATCTAACATGGATGATGAAAATGATGAAATTATTAAAAACCTACATGATGCAGATCATACTATAGACCTGAGATCACACAATGAAGATTGCAATGTTGCCTAATGTATAATGACAACTTGTGCAATAAGTGTTGAAACATGGAAAAAAGATTGATTTAAAAAACAAGCCAAACACTTGATATAAATAGAAAAATATTAATGAAAGCAATCGCAAGATGTGAAATACTTAATGAACCTAATTCCATTAAGCTCTAGGAATTATCTGGTAGACTTCCATGAAAGGACAAGGCTATAGCCGATACTCTCAAAGAGTTACTTGCTCAATTTTGGAAAGATAATACAAGAGTTTCACCTAATGCAATAGATGTTATGAAAATAAGAGTTGGTTCTCATAACCATGAACCACATCTAAAACATTTATTATATATGACTCAAATATAATTGTACTGTAGATTTTTAGAAAATGTCCACAAATTTCTATTTGTCAAAGATATTTTGAGATGGAAAAACCTTTTTATGTTAAAATAAATCACACATGCATGACTTTTTTTAAGAAATATGTTTAATTTTCAATGCACTACGGTGTTTTTCTCCATATTGATTATACTTTACATCCTAACATTTTGAAATAGTGTGGTAATGAATTGCCACCAAAATCAGTCAGAGAATTTATTCCAACTAACTTGTAAAAAGAAGTTGATGGGAAATTATGTTACAACAAATCATGTTTAAATGGAAATTACAACATTTGTGGTGGATTTCCAATTTTTTTATAAAAAAATGTATCCATGAAGAGATTACAAGTGCTCGTAAAGCTAAAATGACATAGGAATTAGTGTCGTAAAGGTCTCCCCTCAAAAGGATAAGTATTTCCATGCATTTAGATTATAGTTTGGTTGAAAAAATAATGTTACTAATTATGAAACACTGATCTAGGGTCTCCAATTGGTGCATAAGAAAGGAATCAAGGTGCTACAAGTTTTTTGAGATAGGGAATTTGTGGTAAACTAGGTCAGAGCATAGAACATGTCTAAAAACAATCTACTAAGAGCTTACAAGCATATGGCATGAGACATGTTGGAAGGGTTTGATGATATTGGTATCTATTCTATACCAAGGGCATAAAATTATGATTTCAACATGATTGTAACTATGGATGCATAATTTGACCTCTCATATAGTATAAATAATTAGTCTGAGTAGCTCATAATACTCGTAGTTAGACCAATAGTCTTAGACAATGTAATAAATTATCAAGTGTTTGAGAGAGATTATTAAATCATCAACTTCCTACATTATGAAGCTAAGTTATATGCCAATAATTAACCTCTAATACAATCTCAATATGAAGAGTAAATCATTCAACTGAGGGTAAAAAAGCTACCTAGGGGATAGTCATGTTGGAAAGCATCTTCAATTTTGATAATCAACTAAAAGGTGAGAGGAGAAACATGACAGTGAAGGAAGAAATATTCAAGTTGGTGGCCATATCTAATGACAAGCTCTTGAAATTTAATAAGGTATGCTCCACATCAAAATTCAAAGAAATCATTTAGCTAATCAAAAGGTATGATGATATCCTCTTATGGAGCTATAAATACCTTAGATGATTTGATCTAGGCTTGGCCCAACATATGATCAAGATTGACCCCAATACCATGCTAGTCAATCAAAATTAGAGGTTGATTAATCTAAATCTTGAGCTCTTAATAAGGAATGAGTTCTCAAATCTCACTGAGGCCAACATAATAATTCCATTCAAACATTCCTTAAGGGTGACCAATCTAGTCCTAGTGCATAAAAAGAATGGAGAGATTTGCTTTTGCATATATTTTAGGGACATAAACAAAGCCTCCATAAAATACCACTGCCCCCTCCTAAAAATGGAGTAAATTATTTAAATATTTATAGGTATAATAATTTTTTCACTTCTAGATAGTTATTTAGGATATAGTTAGGTGCCTATGCTGGAGTGCGATGATTTCAAAAATACATTCACTACTAGGTGGGGTACCTTTACATACCAAAATATGCCCTTTGGTTTGAAAAATGAAGGTTCTACCTTCCATAGGACCATGCATATGGTATTCGAGTGAATCCTTAGCAACATCATCTTGGTTTACCTTTATGACATAACTATTTTCTCAAAGCACACAATGGATAATTTGGGTCACTTAGAACAAGTCTTTGAAAAATGCCAAGTGTTCAGGATCTCTTTAAACCTAAAAAAGTGTGTATTCATAGTGCATGAAAGAATAAATTTTGGACACATTATATCAAAAAAGGGACTCACAATTGAACCTAGGTGAGTCAAGGCCATTCTATCACTCCCTCTCCTAGGTCAAAATAAGTGTCTCCAAATCTCTATAGGTAAAATAAAGTTTGTTAGAAGGTTTTTGATGATTTTTGCAACTCTAGTCAAGTCCCTCACAAAAATTCAAGAAGATCATTTCATTTATAAAGATTCAATAAGGCTAAAATAGCTTCAAGGCCATCAAATGTGCCATCACAAAAGCTCCTATTTGGTAAACCCAGATTATGGCAAAGATTTTATCTTTTATGCATTTGGTGGAGCTAAAGGCATCTCAACTATTCTTACATAATATAAAAAACATCAATTGGATTAGTCTATCATTTTATTTAGCCAAGTACTCAAGGATTATGAGTTATGTTGTAGTTTTTTAGAGAAGCACACCCTCTAGGTAATAGGAGAGCTCAATAAATTCAAGCACATACTCTCCAATAACAAGATATATCTCATGGTATCATACTCAAGTAAAAACGAGTTCTTAATTAGCAAGGACATTAGTGAAAAGAGATTTGGTTAGGTCACAAAGATGATGGAATATGATGTAGACATCAAAATCATAAAGATAGTGTGAGGCAAAACACTTTAAAAGTAGATAGCAGAGGAGGTAAAGAATGAAAATTACATAGTTATTGAAATACATGAGGGAAACCCAAGACACCAAGGCACCCTAACAATTTGGACTAGAAATATGAGGATATTCTTTCAAACAATCACATACTCATAAGGTTTGAGTAAATCCAAACATAGACACTTTAGATTATAAGCCATTCCCTATGTGTTTGTTAGTGGTACACTTTTCATAAGATACATCAATGGGATTATATTGTGATGAATATAATAACATCAAGTGAACATGATCCTAGAAGAGTTCCATGATGAATCATCAAGATGACATTATTCACCAAATACCATTGCAATGAAAATCATGTGAGCTGGTTATTATTGGCCAACTCTATTCAAAGATGTGCATACATGGTTACAAGGCTAAAATAAGTGTGCTTTATTTTTAGGAAACTATAAATTGGCATACCTACCTTTTTTCCCAATACAATCTAATCAACCTTTTACATAGTGGGTCTTAGACAACATTGGCATGACAAATATACCATCAAACACTAGACACAAATGGGTCTTCATAGTAGTTGACTACTTTACAAGGTGGACAAACGTAATAGTGATTAATGAAGTTAATGATGTCTCCATTTTAGACTTCTATTAAAACATCATTACAAGATTTGGTGTCCCTACTACTATTATCTCATACAATATGCTAGATTTCTTCAAACCCAATATTAGTGAATGGGTAGTCAGACATAACATCCATTTGAGCACATCGTCAAATTATTACCCCCAAGGTAATGGTTTATATAAATCAAATAACAATAACTTGGTTTGCATCTTCAATAAAACCATGGAAGATAATCAAAAATCATGCCATACTAAGCTCAAGATAGCCCTTTGGGTGGATCAAATAATGATAAAAAGGGTACTAGGGAATTGACCCTTCATGTTAGTCTATGGAAAGGAAACAATATTGCATGCATCTCTTGTCTTGCCTTCGATGGATCTAGATCATTAATTATAAGTTCATGAGAGAAATTCCATGATATTAAGGTTATTTGAGCTAATGGATCTCGAAGAACTTATGGCATAAGCCATGTACACTATGGAGATTCAATACACATAGACTAAGAGAACATTTGAAAAAAAGGCTAATGATAGAAGATTTAATGGAGACTTGGTAATGAAATGCAATGAGGATAGATTAATGGTTAGGAGTTATATAAAGTTTGATACTGTGTGGAGTGACCCATATACCATAGTTAGTTAAAAACAAGCAAATGCCTACCAAATTACAAGACCGAGAAGATAAGTATTGTCTATCCTTATCAATGAAAATCATCTCAATCAATATCTCTGATGATTTTGAACACCTTTATAAATTATATTTTGCTTGTTCTAATTTACCTAAGTGTTACATACATGTTTCATTTTTTAGATTAGTCTCATTTCCTCCAAGTGCTTGTGCAAATTTTTGGATAGATTAGTTTTATCATTCCTCTAAGTGTCATTTAGTGTAGTTGTTTGTATGTAAGGTATCTTAGTTCCTTTTAATGTTATTTTGTCTTATCTCACCTAATCATAGTAAGTATAAATAATAAAAAGTGACTCCAAGTGACTTTGTGACCAATGGTTTCTTCAAGACTACTAGATTCTCACTTCGAAGGCAAGAAACCCATAGATGTCTCCAAAAGTGTTGAATTTTTGAGTCACCCATTTAGTATGTGTTAAAATCATAAGTAACATATAAGATATTGTGTGCTTTCATAGTGATTAAGTTACCAAAAAGTAATTTAGTATGAAAATATTTTTTATTCATACCCTCACTCAATAATCATCTCAAGTAATTTAGTATTAAGTCAACTAAGTGTTTATCCATGCCTATAATGAGTTCCTAATTTGCATCCCATGAAAATATCATTTACTTCATTAGTATAGCATGTGATTTAGTTAGTGCACAGGTCTACCCGACTTCAAGCAATAAAAAAGAGAAGTGCATAGGAAGTGGTTCCAAATCATGAATAGTAGGTTCAAGATATGAAATAATCTTGAAATTTCTCATTCAAAGACTTCCTCACACTCAAATGATGAAATAACATACCAAATTGTATAGTTTCACATCCACACCCTTTGAAAACACAAGATACAATCTACTATAAAACATTATATTTGTAGACTAGCATAGGTTATAGATGAGGGCATAAAATGTGAACACCATAACTAGGATGGAGTAATCATAAAAAGAGTTTGATCCATGATTAATTTATATGTAATATATCTATTTTCACCCTTCAAAAGCTCATATATTCAATGCATAACCAATTATTTAGATATATTTCAATGTGCAACTTTTACACATGACATAATTAATCATCTATGTTTAGTTGTGTTTGGGAATTTTCAAAGGATGGATATGCACATAAAAAATAATCTACCTACATAAGGAGATGAGGCATGACCCAAATATATACATATGTAGTTTCACATTAGTATATTAGGTCCAAGTGGATCTATTGGTGGTATCCATAAATGGGGATGGTAGTGGAATTTGATTAGACATAGAGGGAACTAAATCAAAATATAATTAAATACAAGGGTAGATGTCATGTTTTCATATCATGGGCACATGATCTATTTTGAAAAATATGTCAACTACCTTTCCACATCATCATTAAAAATATTAACTACCCAGATAGTGGGTGAGATTCCAATTAGTGACCCATGGGATTCTCATTGCCTATAAATTTTTGACTCTTATTAAAGGGTCAAAATCTTTTTATTACTATAATACTACCAAAATTTACCCTCTAAATATCACTTTCTTATTATAAAAAATTTGTGCCTATTAAATTTTGTAATATTTCCATAGACCTTGAGATTAATAAGAACTGAGTTACTTTTTTTCATTTTTTACATTCTGTGTGCACTATTGGTTATTGATTTCTACCTTTGGATGTTCATCCCTCTCATTGATGTCCTCCCTTTTCACCTATATAAAACCAAAAGTCCTTATAGGTTTTATTATTTATATATATGGATCTACATAGGCATTATCTATGGACTATTTATCATCCCTCTTAGTGTTACATTATGTTCTTTTACCTCCATGAGAAACATTTATGCATTACATCTATTTTTAAGTTCTATTATCCAGTCTATTAGTCTTATTGTGTCATTAAGTGGGTGATGTACTCAATCTATTCTTGGTGCATCACCTTTTTTTAAAATTAATATCTTACCTTTTCCCTCCATTTTCCCCTTGCCAAGTCTAAGTTTAACATTAGCTATAAATTCCATTCTACTCTTTGTAAGTCTACACACTAGTCCTAAACCAGGTGCATCTATAATATAAGGAATTCAACCTAATCTGGATGTTCATCCCAAGGAGAACAAGAGTCCCACAACTTTGTGGATAATCATATTATTATAATGAGACATTGAATCACTCTCTAACATGTAGGTCAAAGGTGTTAGGTGTGGAATAGACGTGTGTAATCAAGTATGAGATCCATTCACATGTAGGTACACATTTTGAGTGATAAAAATAAATTACCAAGAGCACTCAATTAAGCATTAAAGTGAGAAAAATTTCCCTATTCATCCCTATTTCCATATCAATCATATAATTAGTATCCTCATAAGTCTGAATTAATGAAGGAGCATCCCATTTGCCATATTTTCCATGTTATAAGATATGTCACTCTATGTTATATATTATCACACATTAAATCTTTATACAATCACAAGCCAACACATAAGGAATGACTACATAAGTCTAAGGCCCTCTTAAAATTATTGAATATGTAGGTAGATCCCATTAAAAAAGGGGTCCTTAGGTTAGCTCGAAACCATTGCCCACTAACCCATTTTTCCAATAATCACTCCAAAAATGAGTAAGTTAGGGCTGATCATTTGAAGAAGAGTGGTAGCTTGTGCATGTAATCTATATAAATCATAATAAAGGAAATAGAAAACCCATAAGGATCCAGTTGGTCAAACATAGACTCAATCACTATTCCATACTAGACACATGCATCTAACTCAGAAACAAACATCGATGAATTGCCCAGATCTGATGCAAGTATTTGAGGTAATAAAGTGCATAATTCTAGAATCTAAAAACTATTCCAATATCATGATCCAGTGTAATTCTAGCCTATTTTTTCCCAAATCTACATGTGCACAATAAATGAGCCAAGTAATATTGTTTTTAATTTTTTCTAATATCAATCAATACTTTTAGTTTATATTTTTGGCATATATTAGTATTTAAATTCATAATATTATTTATCTAAGTTTGTAAATAAATTGGCCTACTATAGATC
This sequence comes from Torreya grandis, assembly GCA_037957365.1. Taxonomy (NCBI): domain Eukaryota; kingdom Viridiplantae; phylum Streptophyta; class Pinopsida; order Cupressales; family Taxaceae; genus Torreya; species Torreya grandis. Next base: position 193,852 of record JARHVA010007895.1, read on the forward strand.
TATTTATCACCCTTATGCTTATTCTTTTCTATATTCTTAACCCTAGATAACCCTGTTTATCTAAATTTAGGGTTAAACATATGGTGAACTTGACCTTTAAACTCAAAACCCTAGCATTGGCCTAAGATTTATTATTTTTCTCATTATTGTGATTTGTTTCAAATTTTAATTTTTTCATTTATAATAAATGGAAAATCTTAATCACAAAACTTGTTTTCAAATGGAAGATAAAGAAGCATTAGTTATTGATATTAATACAAGGACTTCATAGATGCATTTTGGTTTATTAAAAGAGATTAAATTAGTAATCATGCTAAGGATAAGGCTTCCTCACCTAGTGATGGTGAATCTTTATGTGGTACTACAACTGATTGTATACCAATAACCCTCTATTTGAGCACGTAATTACTTTATGCTTCAAATGGGGGCATGGGGTATGTCTTTACACCATTATTTTCCAAAATAAATTCTATTATTGCCACATCCTACATGAGAAAAATTAACACTTCAACTCAATTATCAGTTTCAATGCCCATATCAACTCAAACTATGGGCACACCTCCTTTAGTGACTTCAAAAATTTCAAACCTTAGTGATCAAAATGAACAAGATCTTTTCCAAACTATAAAACTTTTAAAAGCTAAAATTACAAATAAATAAATAAATAATACTATGAAATCACCCTATGCTATTATTTTATAAGAGGTTTTTAATAACCCTCTTGCACCTAAAATATCTTTTCACCCCTTGCCAAACGGTTTTATTGCACCTTTGTTTACATTTTATGATGGTAAGGGGCTCACACATCTTCAATCTTTCTATGCAGTGTTCCTTGATTATGCCTTCAATGATAAAATTATGACTAAAATATTTCCAATAACCTGAAGGACTATTCTATAATATGGTTTTATGATTTACCAATCCAATCACTAAAAGCATTCAAACCTATTTTAGATCAGTTTTTGTCACACTTGTATATCAAATTACCAAAAAGGTTTGCTATGCTAAATTTTTTAAAATCAAACAAGGAACTAATGAACATATCAATGAATATGTATTATGATATAAGATAATGTTGGTTAAAATGACCAATCCAATGGTAGGTAAAGAGATTCAAGACACCTTCAATCAAATTTTGATTCCCCCATTACATGAGTCCATTATTTTAAAAAAGTTCAAATCTTTTGATGACATACGCTATATTTTTTGTGATCATGAAATGAAACTTATCTCATTGAACAAACTTAAGTATATAACAAACACATTGATTACATCCAATATAAATTTTAATATAAAACTAATTTATAATTTTAAACCTATAGATCTTAAAAAAGAAACAACTACTATGGTTAATGTAGTGTTACAACAACCTGATTAGATTATCTTATCTAGTGCACTAGGAGATAATTTTCACACTTATCTGATTCTCTAGATTTTTTACTTCTGAAGATTGTGGAGTATCACCTCTTATCTCTTCCTAATCATATATAGGTTGATATGATTTTATCTCTACCCAAATTATATAATGCAAATGCTTATTGTGACTATCATTAATGCCCTAGGCATTCTACAAAGAGATGTTTTACCTTGAGGTATAAGATCCAAGACCTTACTAATGACCCAATCAACTTTGAATCAAATCCTAGTATTTTTTGAAAGTTTAACTGATAGGGTTGGCCCAATCAACTTTGTATCATTATTGACAAAATCAAATTAGGTCCTAGTCTACATCAGTGAGGAGTTGACCTAGACCTTAAATAAGTTTTTTTCAATTAGATTATAGGGTCGATGGGGATGCCATTATATAATAAACTATCAAAAATGATTTTAGGTTAGGGAAGGGCTAATGATGGTGAAAAATGACTAGATGAGGGTGAAAGATAGGAAGAAAATATTCGGAGAATGTTTTTAGGAGATGGTTATGCAAATAAAAAGTAGTAGTAAAGGGACAAAAATCCTATGAATCATTAATGATATACCCACCCTTTTCTTGGTACACCCCTTAAGGCATGTACTGAGAGAGATTAAGACTCGATGGGTTTGTAAAAGAGAGAAATAATTAATAATTGATAAATTTTTAAAATATTATGTGTATACATATGCCTCACTTGAATCTCATCATATCTCACTCAGGTACAACATGGGATGGTGTTTCAAGAGATAACATATTAACACACAATGTTGAAGCTAAAAAAATGCATCATTTAAAAGCATAAAATAACAAAAATTAAATGATTGAAAATGGGAAATTACTAAAAATAAAAGTAATGTATGCATACCTTGAATTACCTTTATCATTAGATGGTCATCTACTATTTTTGTAGTTTTCATCATGGAGGGCATAGAGATTGCTTTCAATAAACCCAAGGATACAAAACTAAATAATAAAAATAGATAAACATAGTAAATCCAAGATAAACGATGCTATTTGGATGAGACATACTTGGAAATGTAGCAATTTGGGGTAAAAAATTCTATGTTAGGACCATATGACCAAGTCAAAATTTGGAGTAAATTGGGTAACCAAAAATCCAAGGCTACTAAATACTAAAAAACTCAAACAAGTAAACCTTAAATAAGAAAGGAAAACTCACCCATTCAAACCAAGGATACATGTCAAAAATGGTAATAAAAAATAAATGTGAAATTAGTAAAAATCCTTACTTAAACAAACATGGGCAAAAAAATGGTAAAACAACATTGATGAGTGGGTAGTAATAATCTATACTCAATCATCAATGGAAAAAGTGCATGAAAGTAGAAATAGACTCAGGTGTCTGGAAAAAGGGTATTATGATAATGGAAAATGGTAAAAGAAAGAAAAGCAAGACTAAGAATGTAGAGCTGGGGTATAAATAAAATAATCGATAGTTAATCAAGCATATTTTTTATTCTAAAGATAGATAAAAATTGATACAAAGTAGGTATATCATGTTTTTAATATGTGAATAAAGGGTAATATAGAAGTGGGAAAATAGATTTAGAATTATACTTTGTTTATCAAGGGGGAAGATGAAATGGGTGGAGGGGAGAAAAATTTAAATACCAAGGTATAAAAACTCTTTATTGAAGTCAAGAAACTCAAATTAAGTTTGTCAAAACAAGAGTAATTTTGATATTAAGGACTCTAAAGAACTTATCCTAGCCACACAAATATTGGGTTAATAAATGAAGTATAAATATCATCCCGTGAAGACTATATGCATGAATATTAAAATGGACCTACCTTCCCACAACGTGTTACCCATTCCTCAAAACCCCTTAAATAGTCATTGATTTACTATAAATATTGGGTATTTGCATGAGAAATTAGATAGAACCATATAGTGTGTTGAATTCTCCTATTCCAATCTACTAGCCTACCACACCCAAATGGACCTCAACTCTATCATGAGGCCAACTGTGGACTTTGAGCTTTGATTATAGATAGGAGGTTTGATTGTAATCACATATTTTGATGTGATTTTGACTTTTAACTTAATATGTTTTATTTTATATCATTTCCTTTTATTTCAAATGATTTACCTTTTAAATTTTTTGATGACTCATCTATTCCTCCTCTATACGGATTTGGAAAACCAAAAATGTGTGCTAAAGATTACTATCATTTAAAGACTTTGGACTTGGTTTAAAAGAAAGAGAAATTATAGATCATGGGGTCTAAGAGTCTTGTTAATTCAAGTTAAATAAGAGTGTTATCTTGACTTTGACCTTGGTTTATCCAATGTGGATTGGAAGGAGAGGAAATTAAGAGGAGTGAAACATGAAACAATTTGAATTAATTCAAACCATAAAAAATGTGACAAAGGGTGAAAAAGGGATACAATGAAATTAAAGTGTGATTCATTATCATATGAATGATGGAAGTGTAGGAAAATTGTGAACAATTTATTGTTGTGTGAATTCATATAAAATGTGAAATTTGGTTACTTGAGTGTGGCTAATGACACTTGATCCATACGTCATCCTACTTGCTGGCACAACCATTTTAGGCTTTTCTTTAACTGATTCCTAGTCATACATAACCTTCTAGACTTAACCCTTATAGACCCAATAAAATATTTTAGGCCCAGATCCATCCCCCTAGGTATCATTCCCTATGGACAATAGCACCCAAATTGGATAGGAACATTGAAACCCAGGGTGTCCTATTTTTGGTGCTATTTTCCAAGTACAAATTTGGTTTAAATGGTCATATTCTCTCATATTCTTATCCTAATTCATGTCAACCTAATGTAAATAAATTCAACCCATGATCATTAAATCCCATATAAAAATTCATTCAAAGTCTATTTATAAGGGTTGGCACTCATTTACAAAAGAGAAGCAAGTACACTCAAGTACTTTTCCCTATTCTCTATATATAACCTTCCAATATTATTCCAAGATTATTCAAACCCTAACACCAGTCCCTAGCCATCTAAAGTACATCCAATTTTGCATCTAGTTACATTTTTATACATAATTACACTAAGCACCTCAATTAGAGAACTACATTATCTTGATCCCTCCTTAAAGTATTGGTATGTAGGCAACATGTCCACACACATGGTCTAAAGTGAATCTAGTCTATCATTTACACACTAACCCCTTCTCTCTCATTCCCAAGTTTTATTTTAAGTTCATGTACAAAGAACTCTTAGGGCTTTTGAAGATTAAAATAGATGCATAATGAGCATCATAGACTTTTGGGCTTTGATATTTCACTAAAAGGGTAACACAAACCTACCAAGTAGAAACTAGAAAACTCAAATCACTTGGAAAATAACACCAAAAAAGGACTACAGTGCTGAACAACAGGGTGTCCCACTTTTAGTGCTCTTATCCAATTAGAAAACAAAGTTCAATAACTTGTTTCTGACACTATCCCAGTCTTGTACCTAAATTCTTAGGCCCTGTCTCAGACTAGATAACTCATAATATGCTAAGTCACATTTTCTCTCATTTATTATTATTTTTAGAAAAGGCAAAAATACAATAGATTTACATAAATTAGTGGCTTAATTATTGCATATTATTTGTTGATTTACTTTACTCTAGACCTATTTACTAATTGGGAATAAAACTTCATTATTTTGAAAAATAATAAAACATTTGGTGAACCCAGCTTACTTCAAATTTTGCATAAAAACCCTAGGGTAAATTCCTAGTTGATTTTTCCCATTAATTTTTGAAATTTTTCTTGAAAATAAAACTTAGAAATTCCTCCCAAATTTTAAAATTTTGTATTAAAATTTTAAAATAAATTTATTTCAAACCCTAATTACATCATCTAGCTCCAAATAATTTTCTAAATTTTTAGTTGCATATTAAAATTCAAAAATCTATAGTAAAAAATCAAAAATATTTACTTTTTCCAAAACCCTAGTTGCATATACTAGGTCCCATTAAATCACTAATTTTACACTAAATTTCTAATATTTCAATTTCATATTTAACTCAAAAATTCAAATTTTAGTTTCAAAAATTCATAGTCAAATTTTCCACATAATCATTGTTCAAACCCTAGTTGCATCTACTAGGTCCCACTAAATCACTAAATTTTTTATTTTTCAATTGCATATTTAACTCAAAAATTCAAATTTCAATTTCAAAAATTCATAGTAAATTTTCCACAATAATTATTCAAACCCTTGTTGCATCTACTAGGTCCCATTAAATTACTAATTTTCCACTAAATTTTTTATTTTTCAATTGCATATTTAACTCAAAAATTCAATTTTAATTTCAAAAATTCATAGTATTTTACAAAAATATTATTATTAAATCCCTAATTGCATATACTAGCACCTATTTGCTTCTTGAGGTATCACCTTACATCCATAATCAAATTACAAAAATGATTCTCACTTATGTACAAACTTTTCTTACATTTCTTGCAAATAACAAGGAAACCATAATGGGCCCTATCATGTACATGAATGATGAAGTCTATCATATGTTAGTAAAAAGTTTCATTGTTTCCCTTTCGTGATTAATTTTCATAATAAGGGATGATATTACAAAATTTATTTCTAAACATGCACAAGATTGCAATATTCTTTTTGCATACTCCCTTTTGTTCATGCAGAATAATTTTAAACTCTATTTTTTCTAAACATGTTAGAAATATTATGTTACATGCCATAGTTTCTTATGCATTCATGTATAAATTCATGCTTTCTACCTCTCATATGGATTTTTTTCAATTTTATCATGCTAAACACATTAGAAATGTTATATCACATATCAAACTTCTAAATGTATTCATGCACAATGTCATGCTTTCTACTACATACTTTCTCTCTCTCATGAGGAAAAATTTTCAAGGCTATCTTGAAAAACATATTATAAATGTCATTATTTAAGTCAAAGTTTTTTATGCATTGCTACACAATTTCATGCTTTATATCCCTTGTTTGCTATTTATCATGTGGAATGTTATTTATAATCATATTTATATACATGTTTTCTACTTAGATGGATTTAACTCTTTGTCTACTTTTAAGTATATCCCTATCACTACTATATACAATCAAACACTAGTGGTTATATCTATTCTCCTCTCTTCAAACTTGGTTCATCTAGCTTTTATCCTACACCTACTACCAACTCTATATCTATAGTAGACTATGTGGTACATGATATCACCCAAGTTTTTGAAGATAGGTAGGTTTATTACACTCATGGTTATAGCTTTGTCACTCAGGTTAGCACCCCTTCCAACCTAGTTTCAGATCCTCCACCTATTGCAGTTCTTCCTCTTGTCTAGATTCAACCACAATTGAGACCTTTATCACTAGCATAAAGAGTTCATACATCTCCATAGCTTTAGGATTCTAGATAGCTTCCAGCTATAGTATTCACACCTAGAGTAGTTTCATTGAGATCTCATATGTCTACACATGAACCACATGTTTATAAATCTTCCCCTACTTCCAGATGGGTCCCTAAGATCCCTATAGTTTCATCCACTTCTCAGAGTTAAAGGGGGACCCTACATTTAGTTTCTACTTTAGAGAATTTAGAGCAGTTAAAATGTACACATATTTTAGCTTTACAATCTCAGACATTCAATCGTGCCTCATGGTCATGCTTGATTCATTTATTTGATATAGGATACCATGACAAGGGGTCTCATCTAACTCATTGGTTAGTATCATTTCTTCCCAATTTCTCTTGTACATAGCTTATATCAAAACATGAAAATAAGATAAAAAATTTCAAAATACAAAAACATTTAAATTTATCAAAATACCAAAAACATTTCGATTGTATGCATCATCCATGCTGTACATTACTACTATCATGCTATGACTTACATTTTATATTTCATGATATTGTATGTCAATTTATCTACATTACCATGCTTCACTTGATCTATTTTGAGTGTGTGTAGTGACATCTAGCTACTTAATTGCTTCACTCTACCCATTGAGGGGGCATTTCTACCTTTACATTTGAGACACACATCGATATACATACCCATTGGGGGAATATTATACATGAAAACACCATCCAAGTTATGTCAATCCTACACTACACATTTTGAGTTATCATACTGATGTACATTACTTACTAGATTACACAGATTACTATATCAACATTTCAATAGTATATATCACTTATGTATCTCTTAGTATATACCTATTCTTATACTAACATGTATTGCATAATTTCACTTCTTTCTTTGATTAGTTAGATGTGTTTTTATTTCTAGTTTACTTACTTTCATTCCTTGCTTAGCGTAGCTTGTGTGATTGCATTTCTATTTCTAGTTTTGCTTCTTTTATGTGCACCTTCAAACATTTGCCAATGTCCCTCATGTGTACTCTTATATGTGAAAGTCTTTTCTTGTTTCAAATTGTATGTGTGTGTGGCATTTGAACATGCTTGGTATGCTTTCTTTCTCATTTGAGTGGCATATGCACATGTCCCTTATTTTCATGTCCCCTTGGGCATCCCTGTATATTTCTTGATTTATATGTTTATTTCTTTATGTCTTCTCTATGTTTGCATTGCCATGATCCATATCATGAATTTACCTTGCTTTCTTGGATGCCATGATGGACATCATGTTCCATCCCTCTAACTAACAACTAAAAACTAACATCTAACATTTCTATTTCTAGTTCAATACATTACACATGCTTTTACATTGTTATATCTATCTAGGCATACCCTTATTGATCTAAAAATCTCTCAATACAAACATTATTATATCTAGAGATATATTATAAAATATCATTGCTATATCATGTATCTATATAACATAACACACTAATAAGACTCTTTCTTCTGAGGGCATTCATTGTAGGTTCATCATTCCTACTCTCAAAAGAGGGGGAAACAATAGGAGTTTTTATCACAGAGATAAAATCTTCTAGTAGTCAATATAGAAATAGTCAGATCACCCAATTCAGAATCTAGAGGTCAAACCAATCAGAACAGAACAAAAAAATAGTGACAATTCTATATCAATAACTAGTTTTAACATAGGACAATAATTCCAAAAATGGGTAGTATCACCAAAAACAAGGGTACCCTCATTTTGGTGCTCTTGTCCAAGTAAAAACACCCAATTTTTTTAGTAATAGGCTAAAATTTTAGCTTAGATATAGTTTTTGCACATCTAGATCAGTCAGAATTAGTAGTTTTAGTATAGTTTTCTCAGAGAATATAGATATAGGGGGGTATCATGTGTGGCATGATGGCTCTAACTTTAAGTTCTAGATTATGAAATTGACATAACTTCCATATCAAAGTCCATGTTCTAAACACTAGTGATTGGGGCCAATGTGCATGGCACATTGGTCTTCTTTTGTTTCTAAGTTTAATTTATTACCCAAGCATTCTCAGTAGTTGTGTGCCTTACTCCATCTATAGGTGGTTGACATCATTTTCATTTTAAAATTTCATACAAGTTTAACTTCCCAAGTAACTGAGTTTCCAAGTTGGCTTTCACATAAGCATACTACATTAGTTTTGGAGTGGCTTTCATACAAGCCTAACCTCCATCTTTTGAAATGGCCAAGAGTGGCCTAGTTTCTAACATACATTCAGCTATCCATGCCACATTATTATATTTTCAAATCATCCATAAGCTCCATGAGACATCTCATATGACATATATTCTATATTAGTATCACATCATAAATTCACTTCATGGGGCAATGGTGGAGCCAAAGTACTAGCTAGCCTTTTTATTCTTGAGCCACCTATTCAGAGGGATTAGACACATAGTCAAAACATTTATTATCACATGCATGATTTATTGACCTCACTTAGTTGGTTATGATGGATCCAAAGGGCCTACCTTTGCATTATTGAGCCACCTTCTAGGGAATTGAGCACTTAGGTCCATTCATGATATTACTCTTGATTCAACACATACCCAACATCATCCAACACAATCCAACATCATAATAAGTTTTATATTGGTTTGTGTACCTGGTGAGGTGCATTTGTTCATTTCTCTTCCTCTTTATCTCATCCATATTTGTACATTCTTATTTTATATATAATGTATCTATTAATAATTGATGTACTCTATGTTTTTCATAACAGATTCACACTTCATAGCATGCTCTCTCTATACACATCCATCACCACACAGCTTCATGAGCTTCTCCTTTATAGGTAAGTTTTGGTTTTCTTTCTACTTTCCTTTATTCTAGTATTTCACTTTTTTGCATCATTAGAATAAAATGGGGGAAAATGTAGTCATATAAAATGCAAAATTTGGTTACTTGAGTGTGGATAATGATACTCGATCCATAGGTCCTAATTTTTGGCACAACCCTTTCAGGCTTTTCTTTCACTGATTCCTAGTCATCCATAACCTTTTATACATAACCCTTATAGACAAAGGCATCAATTTTAGGCCTATATCTAAGCCCCCATGTCTCATTTCCTCTAGACAACAATTCCTAACTTAGAAAAGAGTGTTGAAACCCAAGGTATCCTATTTTTGGCACTGTTGTCCAAGTGTAAATTTGGTTCAAATGGTCATATTTTCCTATATCCTTATCCTAATTCATGTTAGCCTAGCATGCGTACATTTGACCCATGATCATTAAATCCCTTATAAAAGGCCATTAAAAGTCCATTTAGAGGGGTTGGCATTCATTTATAAGAGAGAAATAAGAATACAAGCAAGTACACTCAAACACTTTTTGCTATTCTCTACATATAGCCTTCTAATATTATTCTAAGTTTATTCAAACCCTAGCACTAGTTCCTAGCCATCTAAAGTACATCCAGTTTTGCATCTAGTTGCATTTTTATACATAATTGCACTAATTACTTCAATGGGAGAACTACATTAGCTTGATCCCTCCTTGGAGTATTGGTATTTAGGTAGTGTGCCCACAAATAGGGTGTGAAGTGCATCTAGTGTATCTTTACACACTAACCCCTTCTCTCTCTTTCTGAAATTTTATTTTAAGTTCAATCACAAAGAGATCTTAGGGATTTTGAAGATTAGAAAAGATGCACAACAAGCTTCATATAATTTTGGGCTTTGATATTTCATTTATAGAATAAAACAGACCTACCAAGCAGAACCCAAAAAACTTAGATCACCTAGACAATAGGACTAGAAAAAGACTATAGTGTTGAACAGTAGGATGTCCCATTTTTGGCATTCCTATCTAATTAAAAAATGAAGTTCATGAACCTATTTTTGACACTGTCCCAGTCATGTACCTAAATTATTAGGCCCTATCTTAGAATGGATATCTCATAATAAACTAAGTCATATTTTCTATCATTTATTACTATTTTAAAAAAAGGCAAAAATACAATCTATTTGCATAAATTAGTGTCTTAATTATTGAACATTATTTACTAATTTACTTTACTCTAGACCTATTTATTAATTAGGAATAAAACTCCATTATTCTAGAAAAAAATAAAACATTGTATAAATTTTATCTACAAAAGAAGCAAAAGATAAAGCTGAGAATAAAGGATCAAAAACATATAACCATTACTAAACATTCTAAATAAGGAACACTTAATTAATTAAAGATGTTGATTTTATGAGGAAGGCCTAGTCCTATCCATGGTCTTATAATGAAACTCATAATATAGAAACCCAAGAGGGTTTACAGAGCATGTGAAAGTAAAGGGATAAAAATGATATTTTGAGGAAGGCAAAGTCCTATCCATGGTCTTACACTACAACTCACAAAATAAAAACCCAAGGGGTGTACAAATTATTTGAAATAAATAAATCAAATTAAAATCAAAAGGAATTCATAAGGAATATCGGGTCCTATCTGCAATTTTACAATGCAAATTATGAGAAAAAATAAATCAAAGGACCAAAAAAAAGAGATAAGGTTTATGGATAGAGGAAATGTTATAGAGGGTGAGACCTGTGTAAGTATCCTAAAAAAGTGTTATAAAGATATCATATATAAATCATGGTAATAATGGAAATATATAGGCAAAATACTTCTTTAAAAATTGTGCATTGGTGGGCTCTTTGAAAACATAGCCTTCATTGGTTTAAAGGTGATAGGTGCTTAGATCAAGGATGTCTTTGAATAAATTAAGGCCCCACCATTTTTTAGCATATTTACCTTCTTTTTCATGAGTGTAATCTATTTGAAGTATAATATCACCAATATTAAAAGTGCAAACTTCAACTCTTATATTATGTTGTTTAGCATTGTGGGACTTGTACTAATGATTGTGTTGTAGGGCAGAAAGATGGTGTTCATCGAGAAGATCAAAATCATGAAGGTGAGCTTCACAGAATTCCTCATTAGGTATGATACCATGAAGACAGATACAAAGAGAGAGAAGCTTACATTGTAATAAGATGACTGATTTAGAACCATAATCTAATGAAAATGTGGTTTCTCTAGTGGCAGTGTGTATGTTAGTATGATAAGCCCAAAGGGTGGGATATAGATGAATATGTCAATCCATGTGGGTTTCATGGATTGTATTTTGGAGAATTTTATTATGAATTTTTTTGGTGGCCTTAGTTTCAACATTGCATTGTGGATGGTAGGGTGTGGAAAATTTATGATTGATTTTGAATTTAGCACATAGTTGTTTGATGTATTTATTTTTAAAATTGACACCATTATCAAAAATGATAGTGTGAGGAACACCAAAGTGAAAAATGATTTGGTTGAGGATGAATTTATCCATGGTGGTGATGGTGACATTAAAGAGAGGCATGCTCTCAACCCATTTGGTAAAATACTAGTAGTTGTGATGATAAAGAAATGTCCATCCTAGGATCTAGGTAGTTGCCTATGAGATCTAATCCACAATTTAAAAATGGCTAAGAAGACTCCATAGTTCAAATATCGAATGAATGTAAATCAATTAGATCATCATTAAGTTGGTAGGGACTAAACTTTTTAGTAAACTGCCTCCTTTTCAAGAGTGGGACAAAAATAACCCATACATAAAAATTTGTGGGTTGTAGTATGTTTACTAAAATGGCCACCGTAAATTCCCCCATGTGCTTGTTTGAGAAGAGAATGAACCTCTTATTTCATAACATAGTAGAGCAAGTTAATTTCAACATTGTGATAATAAAGGATGTTATATTGAAATATATATTTGAAAGCATGTTTGTGAATGTGACTCTTTTCATGGGAATCAGTGTTTGGAGGATAGGTTTGGTTTTCAAAAAATTGAATGATGTCTTTATAACATGAGATTTGTCAAATGGTAATAGACTCAATGTGGCAGATAAGTGAATATTGTCGTTGAATGGAAGATGGGGACTTTCTTATTTAGATAAGAAAGGTAATACATATGACAAAGAGATGTTGAAGAAGCAAGTGACTCAATAATAATATGTTAATCTCAGGGGATAGGCTCGATGGTAAAAGAAGTGAATTATTTGGCAAGGTTAGTGATTATTTGATGATAAGCAATTATATTTTCACTTTTGTATTTATAATCACCATTAACCTGGTGGCAAATGAGTTGGGAGTCACCCAAAGTGTGAAAATATATAATGTCTAAATCAAGGTCCACTCTCATGCCTAGGATTAAGGCTTCATATAGTGACATCGAATGTAAGTCAAAATTCCAAAGGGATAAATTTACCAAGGGGAATAGTGAGGATATAACCTACCCCAGCTCCTTGAAGGCACTTAGTACCATCAAAATGAAGGGTCTAGGTATCTTCATGTAAATCAACATAAATTTTAAGAAGTTCTTTGATGACTACTTTTGATTTAGTAGTATCGAAGAGGATAGAGGACTATTCAAGATTACTTGCTTCAAGATCAATAATAAAATTATGAAAGTAATCATTAAGAGATATAAATTTATTAAGACCTTAGATATAGATAATATTATCATCAGGAAGATGATCTTGAAAGTGGTTCATAATTCGTAAAGGAGTGACTATGAGTTGGTTAGTAATGATTTATCCTTTGACAATTTTTTGTACAATAATGTGGAGATAAAATTCCATAAGAAGGACCATCCACTTGCCAATTCTATCTCTAGAAAGAAAGGCTTTGGAGAAGAGGTGGCAGAGGGGATCAGAATGGATGATAACATAAGTTGTTTGATAAAGCATATAATGTCAAAGTTTTTTAGTTGCAAAATAGAGGGTGAGACAATCATGATCTAATTTTGTATAGCATTTTTCATAGTCAATGAGGCCTCAATTGATATAATAGATGGCATATTCTCTTCTAGTATCATCTTATTTGACAAGCATTTCCCCAACTGATATGGGTGTGGAATATGTATATAAGAGTAAAGGATGATTTTTATAAGGTGGATGAAGAGTGGGTTGGTGAGTCAAAGATTATTTCATATTGTCAAATGCTTTTTGACAAGGATCAATCCATTTGAGATAATTACCTTTTTTATAAGATAATTAATAGAGTAGATGTGGTAAGACATTATCAAAATGAGCTCTAGGAATGTTGATCCAAATGAATGCACTTATTCAACATGAAATTTAAGACACATATTATTCAATACAATATAGAGAAAACATATGTAGTTGCAAGAATGAAATCAAAGAGAAATAATTGCACCAAATGCTCTAATAATCCACACAATGTGCTAAATTATAAATATGAAGGGAGAGAGGTGTATATATAGGTTGGAGAGGGAAATATAATAAAAATTCTAGTGAATGTGAGAATAATATTCCTAAGTAATGCAAATGACCTATAGATCCCTAAACAAGCTAATATAATCATGTAGGCAAAACCCAGTGGGAAAAAGGCCTACACCAACAACAATTTTGGGGACAAAGCATCTTATTACTCTTAGTTGGCCAAGGTAAGTGTGAATATTTGGAATGAAATGAGGTATAGGCATGTTGATAATAACATTTATCTTATGACATCAATTCTATGAAGAGAGATTAAGAATCATAATAATTTTCTAGATGTGAAGCCAAAGACACATTTTTATGGATAAAATATAACTTTATTTTTGATGAGGCAATCAAAAATGATAAAAAGATCATAAAGATGAGTTTTTTGGATTTATACTTGTCAATGAGGTCACCCAAATATGTTTACACAATCTTATGGATAAGGTCATGGAAAATGTCGGTCATAGCCCATTGATAGGTAGTTCTAACATTTTTGAGGTCAAAAGGCATTTTAGCATAGCAATATGTAACCCATTCTATGGTGAAAGTGGTCTTATGTTGATATTTGAGGGCAATGTGAACTTTATTATAACCCAAAAAACCATCCATATGGGATAACCTTCTAGTAGTGGAATTGATGATGGCATCTATAAAAGATAAAGGGAAGTTGTCCTTAGGACAAGTAAGATTAAGGTTATGAAAATTGATGAAAATGTGAATGACCATGGTGAATTTATTCTAAATAGGGGGAATGTTTGAAACCCATTCTAAATAGTCCATAGCCTTGATAAATTTAGCATCAAGAAGTTTAATGATTTCTTTGTGGCATAATTTTGAAACTTTAGGTGGAATTTTCTATTATTTTTGTTGCACGGGTTTGGCATCAGGATATGTGATGATATTTTTCACCGTGATGATAAGATAAATGCTAGGCATGTCCTCATAGGATGAAAATAAAGTCTTATAATATTTATAAAATAATAAACTAAAGCCATCATGTTCAATTGGTGTAAGTTCTCTAGAGACTTTGATAGATCGAGGGCATGATGGGTTACCATATTTGATTCTGGTAGTTTACTCGATAAGTATAGCATTTCCATCTTAGAAATGGTATGGAACATTAGGCAGAGAGAAAAATTATTTGTTTTATTATCAATGTTGGAGATGAAGTTGTTGAAATAAGGGTTTTTTTGCAGAAAATTCTTAAGTTTATGATGTTGTCAAGGAAGTTGAGGTTCTCAAGCATGAAGCAATTAAAGAATGGATTCAACATTAGGAAAAGTGGGAAGATGATGATAATACTTGACATCTACTTCAATAGATATAAATTTTATACCATGGAGATCATATTCATAATATATTTAACAAACATATATGGCTTGGCATCTAATGTAATCTCCAGAGTAGGGGAAGAAGGCTGATCTAATGTGATTGGTTTATTGGTAGTTTTGTTGATGGGAAGAGGATTGAAAAGATCCATTAGTTTAGGAGGAGTAATAAAATATGCAATAAGTTTCCTAGGTTCAAAAGGTATGGTTTTTTCTACTACCCATGGAGTATCAATAAGTGGATAATTAGCAGGAGGTACATGACCTTCAGGTGCTAATTCAAAATCAGTGGAAGTGGTATGAACATAACTATTGAAATAATGTATTTGAGTTATGGTTTCTTGATAGTGTGGAAAATCCAAGTCTTTTTATTGATCTTGGGCCATGATGCAATTACCATCATAGGTTGGATAAATTGTACATGCTTTAGATTCAGGAGGAACTTTGGAAGGGGAGATGCCTAGATCACTGAATTTGCATGAAGACATGATTAAAGGATCTTATAATAATTCATCCACTCCATAATAATTACATGTGAAGTCATATTATATGTAAGAGGCTTCCTGAGCATTGCATGGAGGGGGGAATCAGTGATCTCTTTTATGAGAGGGATGGTGCAATCACAAGGCAATAGATAAGGAGGAATCCACTTCAAGATGTAAGGAGGTAGCTTGGTAGTGTTGTAAGTATTTTTAAAATAATTATACTCCTCATCATTAGAATCAACAAGAGTTACATTTAAATTTGGATTCATAGTGATGAATTTGAGTAAGGGAGAACCATTGATTGTTGGAATGTTAGGAATGTGATATTGAGATTTAGGATTTGGAAGTTGAATACTCCAAGGGTTGGGATTAGACTCATGTTTATACCTTTTTCCATTATGAATGAAATTGATACACTGGTTATCTTAAGAGGCTATAACCCTAATTCTATGAGTCCATGGGTATCCTAGGAGTATGTTTTAGGATAATGGTAAATTAAGGACCATAAGCTTAGTTCATATGGTCTTAGGTCTAATTGTAAGATGGAGCCAAATATAACCAAGTGGCTTTTGATTCGATTTGTAAAATCCATGACATGTTAGGTGGGTTTGATTGAGATGATATTTTTGATAGTCAAGTTATTATATGAGCCACATAGATGTTAGATTAATATCAAACCCTTCATCTACTAATAGTTTATGAATGAGGGTGGTATTAATGGCTATTTTAATGAATAGGGGTGGACCATTGGCTCAAAAATGGATCTCATTATTAACCATGTCTTATTTGAGGAACTATATGGAGGGTTTGAAAGAAAGAGATATGGATTCAATGGTATACACTTCAGTTAGTTGAGGCTCATGAGGATATAATTCCTCTTCTAGGTAAAATATCTCTTTAATTTCTTGAATTTTTTGCATGAGGAACTTGTGATGATAAGGAGAAGTAAGAACTAAATCCATATGAGTAATTTTTCAAGGCATGGAGTTGAGTTCATCTAAAGTTCCAATTGGTTTTGAAAGAAGAATTAACATGAGGCTTGGAAGGTAAATTAGATTTTGGAGGAATAAAGGTGGTTGGGGATTTGGAAGGAGGAGATGGTTTGTCATTGGGTTCCAAATCTAAATGAGTGGTTGTATTATTTTTGAGGAGCTATTCTTCCAAATATGGTTTCTTAGTTTTAGTGACAAGATCTTTGTGAGTTGGCTTATGGTGATAATTAACCTAAGTCACGTTGACATATTGGGAATTGTTGTAATATTGGTCATAGTCGACATCAATAACACAAACATCCTTGTTAGCTTGTTGAGCATTAGATGTGGAAAAATATATTTGGTTGCTAGAAGAATAAGCTTTGGGAGCTTTTCATTTTTTTAAATAATTATTGTAATCTTGATGATGGATTTGAATCATGACTTGTGATTAAATAAATCTCCAATCATATAGGAAACAAAAAAAATTTAAAGCCCTCTACATGTTTCATGGGAGTGACCAATGTTAGCATGGAACCAAAAAAAATTGATTATGGTCATACCATTTAGGAGGATTATTGGGATAAGTAAATGGTTTAGAGGGCACTAAGAATTATTTAATTTGTTGCACAGTTAATGATGTGTGAGAATATAGGGGAGTGTTATATTTGGAAACTCCTAATTTAGGTTGAGGAATATTTATAGTTATTTCATTATTTGAATGTTGAAAATATCCTTTAATGATTATAGGATTAGGTTCAAACTATTTCATTAATAAGTATTGATGCTTGGCTTGGTTAAGAGATTAATTAAGCATTTGAGGAGCAAAATTTCGAACCTTATATTGAAGTGAAGGGGTTAAGGTAGTTATGAAGAGCTTAAACAAATTATCATCAATCATTTTATGATCAGTGTTGTGGTCCAAATATTTACATCACTTAATAAAAT
The DNA here is from genome assembly GCA_037957365.1 of Torreya grandis. NCBI lineage: Eukaryota > Viridiplantae > Streptophyta > Pinopsida > Cupressales > Taxaceae > Torreya > Torreya grandis. The sequence continues at coordinate 211,664 of JARHVA010007895.1, forward strand.
TTTGAGTTGATTTAGTGGGAGATTGTTTAGCATTGATGAAATGGGTAAGGCAATTTTTAGGAAGATCATTGTGTTAAAATTAATTAACTAAAGGATTGACTAGATCCTCTAGTTACCATATGGAATGTTGGAGAAGTTGGTTTTACAATTACAATACATTTCCAATGGAGGTTTCAACCAATATTTTAGTTTTGGAAAAATTATTAGTTTTTATCTATTCTTTATAAATATTGTTGAATGACTTAAGAAAAGATGCAAGGTCTTTAGTCCCATCATACTTAATAGTTGGACATATGTTACCAATATCAATAGAAATAATGAAAGGGGATAAAGGCTCATTTTGGATGTTTTAGATCATCTTATTATTCATGATATGTTGGGGAATGACATTTCCCGTGGTATCTATAATATCAAGAGGAATAAAATTTTGATTGTTTTGAGGGAGAAAAATGGGAGGTTGATTAGCCATATTGATCAAATGATGTTATAGTTGCATTATTTGATAGCTATTATATGTTTACATTATGTTCATTTGTTTCACTATTTGTTAAATATTATTAGTGGTATCAATTGGTTGGTTGGTGTTTGTAGGAGGAATCCCTGAATTGCTATTAGGGGGAGAGTTGTTAAGAAGTGGATTCCTTGTGGGGTTATTTTATAGACTTGTGTCAATTACCCCCACATTGTGATGATATGCTTGAAGATGGAAATTATCATGATAGGTATGAAAAAGATCTAATCCACCATTCTCATCTTGTTGTGTGAGTTGAACCATGTTACAACCTAAAGATGAGGGAGGGGAATAAGCACTATAAGAGTGAGGATTCTCTTGGGAGGTAAAGAAAGGAAGGAAAGAATATTCCATATAGTGTTTAAATAGATTTATGTTGTCCAAAAATATTTTGATAGGGTATTTCATGATGCTTGATGAAAGAGATAGAGATTAGGGAAGAAGAAGAAAAATTAGGGATTAAGTTGGCTATACAAAGAACATAATCAACCAATAGGGAACAAAATCACCCAATAGGTAAAGAATCAATTAAGTCAATAGGTTAATGTTAAGATATATGATAAAAATAATACACAGTTGTATGAGTATACAATGTATTATTGGAGAGGGGACAAAGCAGAGAGATAGGAATACACAGTCATATAGGTCGATTGTGTATTGTAGATAGGAAGGTGAGAGATAGTATCTAAGATACTATATCGAGCAAGATGATAGTGTTCTAGAATAAAGAAAAAATTCAATAAAAATTGAAGTAATAATGAAATCAAGCACATAAACAATTAGATCAATGTGACTAATCTAATTGGATCACATAGCACAAACCTTGTACAAATTCTAGCCAAGGCAAGTTTTGTAATACAACACACAATGATCAAAGAGAAAGCAACAATTGAAAAGTAAATGCTAACTAATTAGTCACCCTAAGTGTTATTATTTTATAATAGATTTTGATTTTAATGTGATAGGAATGTTGGCTAAAAATAGGTAACTAAAAAGTAATCTAAGGTTGGTTTCACGATATTTGGGCTGAATGAGATCTATATTAGCAATGGTACTAGCTTGGTACTGGGGCCTACTCTTCACTTCATTATTTTATATTAATAAGGGTGTCATGTGCTTTGCAAATATATACTATTAACCACATAGTTATACTTGGCTAAAAAACCAAGTTGACTTCCTCCTTGGTGATGAAATCTAAGTAGGTAGACCTTGGGAATACAAATGTTTAATGTTTTTTGAATGTAAAGTGGTTTGATAGTGTGTGAAAAAGAGTGAAATAGTGAAAATAAAATGATAATTCAAAAAACCACATATTTAGACTATGTGAGTTACTCTAAGCATGAAAATAACTAAAAAAAAAATGTGAATTAATTACTAGCAAATAGATGTTAATTTTTTAATTGAGAATAGTAAAAAGTTAGTTTAGGTAACACTAAATGAAAAAAATATAGATTAGAGTCAACTAGGTGACTATTATTCTATATAAGCAAGGTCTTTAAGAACAAAGTTTAATAGGTCGAATTTGCCTCTTAGACAAAAGATAGATTATAGAACTATGTTGATCAGGGTGACCTAGTTAGTCACAGGGTTACAGTTTTATAGACTAAAAACTTATAAAAATAGTACTGAAGGAAGAACTAAAATGACAGAGAGAGAGAGGTAAAGGAACCTTCGTGGGCTTGAATATTATTTAGATTAAAAAAAATTATATTATGGTACTTAATTGCTTATTTCAAATTATTCTAACTAGGTCGACTGATTTGACCAAGTTTTCAAAACCCTGTGTGTTGAAAAAGAGATAAATGAATAGATTCGACCTGTTTGATAATGTTTATTGCCCTATATGTTGATAAAATAAAATATCATATAGATTCAACCTATTTGATTATGTCTATTAATCTAGAACTAAATAATAATATTGTGTTAAACTACGTGATCAAGTAACATATAATTGGTGAATACCTGCACAGATAGAACATAGTCATTTTGAAGTGACTATGTGTTAAACTTGCACAAAGAATGCTAGAACTATACTAACTAGTTTTATATATTACTGCAAATATATGAAAATATAAATATGAAGACAAATATTATGGGATGAAAGAAAACCTACAAGGGTTAGATTTATGTCAATTTCACCAAAATATAAGCAAAGGGAAATGCAACTAATCTATAAATTAGTCATAGCTCGAAGAATATAAACCCTAATTACCCTACTTAAATGTGTTTTTGACCTATAAGGGACCTAATCATAAGTAAAATCAACATAAATGAGTGGTTGGGTGTGCATTAGTTTGTAAAGTTTAGTGTTAAGAAACCAAAAACTCCTAAAAATGTTAACAAACAATTTAGAAGACTTCAAAACCTAAAAAATGACTATATGTTTATCCAAATGGATTCCAATTGCAAAATTTATGCCCTAAAATCCTTTAGTTCAATACTAAAATCCTGAAAATGACTAAGGGTTAACTAGATTGGATTTTAAAAAAACTATCTCCTAAATCATAAGTTATGTAACTGTGAGACCAATTTTAGAAGATGTAGATTGACAATATGTTATAATGCATATATGTGTTTCTATATTTTTTAATGTGTACACATTATAACCCATATGCTTTATATATTTTTAAAACACATACAAGTTTTTATATGATTAAAATGTGTACACACTCTAAGCTTGGTATTTTCCAAGCCTAGAAAGCATAACATGTGTACTTGTTATTATAATAATGTGTAAAAGTTATTTAAAATATGTACAAATTATTTGAAATATGTATTAGAAAACTTATGCATTCATGAAAATATCCCTGAAATTATCTACAAACTCTACGCAATACTCTAAATTTTATAATGCTTTAACATGAGGAATTATCTCTCCATGTGAATTAACAAGGGGGCACATTTCTCCAATGATTGATAATTTTATAGGTTGCAAAGCAACATGGTTTTATTTTCCTAAAGGTGTATTCCTTCCTTGCTCTCCTTTCAATTTTAATTTTCAAAATTCATGTTTATTTATAAATTAAAATATTGACAATGACTACTTCATGTAATGTTATGGGGTTTAATAAAATGGGTTCCCTAGACAATTGGAGTTTCCTATCAGAGACTAAGTGTATTTTACACACTCAAATTCTATATTTATTTTTTATTCTATCAATTTTATTGCTACACTAAATTTGGGAAATTGCAAACACTTAAATATGGTCACAAGTACTTGATAATGCTAGTTATTGATACATCTTAAACCACTTGACTTATGCCCAAATATAAGTCTCTTATTTTCCATTCCTCTAAACCATTTATATATGTGGACTTGACCCTTCTATTATTCACCACTTCTACACATTATTTTCTAAGGCAAAGCTCAAATTTCTTTTTATAATCTCTAAAACTAATTTCAACCTCATAATAGCTATCCCTAATTTTATGTAAAATGTTTAGGATAGGAAGTCAGGTCTACTATTTTTGACTTATCCTTGCAACAACTAACAACTAGTTTCTAAATTTGAAATATTCATAAATGGGTCTTCCCACATGTTTCATAATTTTGGCTAAAGAAAATTGTCAAAAAATTTCACTATAAATACAAATCATAGGCCGCTCATTATTCCTAACTTGGAACTATCTATCAAGTACTTATACACTGTTGCACATTGAACAAATCTACCTTATTCTTCCAAAATTTAAGATCATTCACTAGGAGAAAGCATAACCCAAGTTTGAAGCATTTCAAACAAATTCAAGAGATAACGTTATCAAGTATTAAATCTAAATTTTTAGTTACATACATATAGTCAAGGAACACAATTGCATAATCACTCTAAGTGGGAGAAATATGTATGGATTAATTTCCCCCTTGAAGTGTCTAGATATGTAAGAAGATGTCAATCATCAAAGCATGTGATTAGGTTCAACTCAACCCATTACACTTCCAATCTCTTTTTTGTAGGTTTATAGCTCTCATAAGTACTTGTAGGGTTTCTAATGTAAAGAGAAAGAAAACATCAATTTTTACGTGGCATTAAAAAAGTGAAGTATATCATCACTTTTAGTAGACAAATGTATAGGCATTATAAAAATCATATTTTCATCACAATCAACATGCATAAATCTACAATCAATGAGCATGACCAGTCTATGTTATTGTCTAAGAAGTGTCGACATATCTAAGAATATTCATAGATCCTACGTCTGAATCTAAGCTATTACAATCTTATTTTGTTTTATTTATCACTATCATACATAAGTTCAATTAATTAGAGATTAAGAAAAAATAAATATCCTATATTTGATTGTATTTACTATTTTTTACATATACCACTTGTAAATTTTAATTTCAATTAATTATATTGTACATTCAAATTTATGCTTAAATATCATATATTATAATCTAAATAAATCTATCAAATTTTATATGTATTAAATAATATTTATTTTTTAAATTGAAAATAAGACCAAAAACAAAAATATAATTAAATATAAATTAAAATATATATTCACAAAATATATAAATAACATTAAAATATTTAATTCTAAGATTTATTAGCAAAATAGTCTAATGGTATCCTAGATTAGTAGTGGTGTTCAATATAGTTGAACAAATGTTTGGATATATATATATATATATATATATATATATATATATATATATATATATATATAACTTATTAATCTTTTAACTCTAAGTTATCATGTACTACTACTTTTTCTTTCTTTCTTGATTTATTTTTTGACATAGTTGAATAGATGTTTGGAAGTGCATAGATTTTTTTTGGAATATAAATAATTTAGTAACCTTTGAATTCTAACATAACATGTATTACTTCTTTTTCTTTTTCATTAGTTTATTTTTTCTTTATTTTTTTTTCAATAAAATTGAACACACATTTGGAAGTGTATAGATTTTATTTTAGAGAAATATAAATTTAGTAACCTTTCAATTCTAACATAACATGTATTACTTCTTTTTCTCTCTCTCTCTCTCTTTTTTTTTTTCTTTTTGTATTAATTGTAAATGTTAATATGAATTCTATATAAAATTATTTTGAATAGAATTATTAAAATCATTGAATATAAAAGTATATTATTATATGGAAAACTCCCTTGAAATAAAAACATAAATGAATTATTATTCTTAAATATAATATATATTAATATATTTATATATATTTTTTGAATTTTTTAGATTAATTATTTGTATGCTCTTATTTTCCTGTAGAAAGTTTACTAGTTTTTAAAAAGAGATCAATGTTCTTTATATGATTTGATTTATTAGTCCAGGTATCATTCTCAACACAAATAAGTACTAGGTCATACTCCCTGACTTGAAGTTTTAGTTACTAGATTCCGCTTGCAACATTATTATTCTATAAATCTGTCTTTTAACCTAACACAAAACCTCCTTAAAAATTATCAACTTAATTTTTTATTTCAAAATTTAACTTCAAATTCTTTTTATTATAATAAAAAATCTTAACAATCTAATTTAAATTGAATCTCTTTTTTCTCTTACAAGTTCTTCCAATCCTATAACTATATCATAATTACTATTAAACAATAATAATATTTATATATGCCACAAATCCCAACGAACCATTCATGTAAAAAATGGACACAAAAGTATGATTTTATATTTTATAATGAGCTAATCAATATGCAAACAAGGCATTACTTCCTCTAGCTTACACATGGAGACCAGGCATGGAATGTAGTTTTTGGTATTTTTTGGAATTTGAGTGACTTTTGTGTAAATGTGGACAACGTTTTCAATTCTTTTTAAAATGTGGACAGCGTAACGCTTACTTTTGTGCAAGTACATATATATTATGAATTCTGTCAATCAGATCTAATCATGTTTTGAAAAATGTTGGGTATCCTATGCTGAGTATCCAGCCTTGAAGGCGCACACAGGCAAATTCCATTATGGAAGTGAGTAGAGCAGTAAGGAAGGAAAGGAAAACAAATATAATATATACATATCCTACCAACTTTGGTGAAGAGGTGACGTAAGGATTATCGGAATCCCTCGTCACATATGAAATTATTGAGATTGATATCCAATGTGTCTGCGTGTCAACAATCTGTGCATGAAAAATGGTATCCAATACAAATCCTATGATAGGTAGGGTTACAGGATCACATGAAAAATGGTCTCCAGTATATAATCTCTGAATAAATAAATTAATGAATGGAGGAAACGGATTCAATGGAAGAAATCATTTTAAAGAAAGGGTTTCCACAGTGTATAAAATTTGGAAATATTATTTTATAAAAATATTGGGTTGTAGATTTTTAATGTAATTTGGAGGAAGGGTATATCAATCATGCTTATCAAGTAAGATGGGTATCAGTGATCAAAATTGATTTTTTATTTTTATTACAAAATTGTTTATTAGTTAGAAATTAATAATTAATATATATTTATAAATAAATAATTTTTTAATAATTAATATTTTTTTTGGTTAATATATCTATTTATAATATTTTAATTTCGAAACAATCAATCATGAATGTGAAGAATTATATAAATATAAATTATCTTCTTATTACTCTCTTTCACAAATCTCATTTTATTTAGTCAATTTTTCTTTGAAGTTAACATAAATAAGAACAAATTTGTCCATCTTAATACATTCTTCATATATTTCATTAACATTTTAATTCATATATTTTAATAATTTTGGTGAATTTATTTTTACATATTTTTATATATTTTAAACGTAATTTGTATTTATAATATATTTTTAAAAAAAAATTAGTACTGATGAATTTACATTTGTATATATAAAAATATATATTTTAATGTAGATTTTTAAAATTTAAATTCCTCTAATCCTATATTCATATTTTATAATTTAAATTCCTATAATTATTAGAATTTAAAATTATAACAAATGTATTCATAATTTTTCATATATTCATACATGGGTAGAATCCATTCACAAAAACTCTACTTTATCAATAAATAAATGAAACTATATATCATAATTTTTGTGTTGGTATATACATTATTTGTAGTCATATCATCAAATACATAAAAAGTTTGATATGGATTTATGTTATATTGTAAACAAATTAATATTAATTCTAAAGGAGGTAGTTTATTTCATTTTTTTGGTACTAATTTTTATTATTATATTATAAACTAGATCCCTGATTTTACTTTGTATTGCAATGTTTGTGTAAATGTGTTTTTTCTTTTTCTATAATTAATGGTTGCAATTGGAAAGGTCAATATCTTGATGGTGAGATAAAGGTTGTAATTGGAAAGGCCAATATCTTGATGGTGAAATAAAAGACAATATATTGATAGTGTTTATATGTTGTATATTAATAACTCTTATAATCAAACTCTAAAAATTTGAAGAGTTCAAGGTAATCTTATAATTTTTAATGTTTATTTTATTTAATTGTAATTTTTGAAATATGTGATTGTTTGAATGGAAAGATTGCATACCTCTAAATATATGTAGAATATGATGTCTCAAAATATGTACTTGTTTGAATGGAAGAATTGTACACATCTAAATATATGTGGAGTATAATATTTTATAAATAATGTAAAAATATTCTCATTTTATTTCTTATAAAAATCTAGATTTAAAATAATTGTTTTCTAAATATATTTTGTTTGATCATTTATTATATGTTGCAATTGAATTTGATATTAAATTTGTTTGTTTGATAGTTCATCTAAATGTTTACATTTCATTTTATATAATATTTAAAATATTTCTATAATATATTATGACTAAAAAATATCAAAACATTCTATTAAATGTTAAATTCAATTCAATATATTATAACAATTAAACTAAAAAATAATTAATGAACTATCAATAAAATAATTAAACCAATTATAATATTAAAACATTTATCAATATTAAAAAAAAAACTATAATTTTTTATTTTCTATATAAAAATGAAATGTGTACTAATTTAATCTTACAGGAACAACTTTTCATTCTGAAAGGATTGAATGAATATATACCGTTCAAATTGAGACCAGCCCTTCAAATTTAATGTGAGTATTAACAATGGGATAACAACTGGGCCTAAGACACCAATTTTAAATTATTAGGTTATGTTTCGTTTCGAGGTTTGATGTGACAGGGAGCGTCCGAAACATTCACACATTTTAATGGATTTTTACGGAGGCTACATGAATTAAAGTAGGTTCCTCCTCCTGCCTCTTTAAAATTACGTGATGGTATGGACTCTGGAGTACAGACGACCATGGTTAACTTAAACTTCGCTTTCAAATCACATTTCATGGTTGACGTATAATCTAGAGAATTGAGGATTATTAGCAATGGCACAGATTTGAGCCCCAGAAAGTCAAGTAGAAAAACACATGGTGTTTCCATGGATGGATTGCAATCTCTTAAGATTAACGTGGAAATTTAATCGTTAGGGCCCACTTTCTCCGACTCTATGATTTTAGGGGCTTTGATTCATTTAATCTTCATTCTGGTAAACTATCAGACCTACACACAGGGTTTACGGAATTTTTTAATTAAGGGTGCAACAATTAGGGTGTTTCACTAGATTGATCAGTATCAATTTAGTGTTTATCAGTTTGAGATGGGTAGTTTTAAACCTGCTTCATTTATTGAGTGCTTTTATTCTGAATCGAATTTATTAACCAAATTTATTAATAGAAATAACTAGCCCAAATTTATTAGGAGAGATAATTAGTCCAACCTTTAAGACAATTTTAACCTTGAACAAGTTCTAAGAACCAAATTTATTAAGAGAAACAACTGGCCCAGCCTCCAAACACTCTGAACCAAATTTACTAAGAGAGAAACAACTGGTCCAGCGTCCTTCACTTTGACCCAAATTTATTAGGAGGGGCAAAGTATGGTGATAACTCACTAAGATCTCAGGGGAATTAAATCCTAATAAACGTAATAATCCCCTGTATATTTTTAAATAAAAACAGAAATCTGAGGCCCTGTGGACCATTCAGATTGTACGACCACTTTTCGAGTTTGTTTGAGATTTGGGCCAGGTTCTGGTTGCACACCGTACAGTAAGGTCAGTCGACAATATTATTAATAGAAAGCAACAGTGACTTAGTGAAAGGATAGGACAAGGAAGATAACGTCCACGTACAAAGAAGGCAGAAAAAGGGCCGTGCGATAAAAACCTAGGAGTATCTAACACGAGAGGGTATTTTTGAATTGATCCGCCTGCAAGGATCTAGTGCCTGCAACTATCTGATCTCCCTCCGGAGCAGTTAGGTTTGGAGAATCTGTGCATCCAGTCATCAGCTGACAGTTATAATCAATTCTGAAATAGTTTTGAAAAAATGGGAAGAGCACCATGCTGTGACAAAGACAACGTTAAGAGAGGACCATGGTCCCCTGAAGAAGATTCTAAACTCAAGGCCTACATACAACAGAATGGCACTGGAGGAAATTGGATAGCTCTGCCGAAGAAAGTTGGTATGTAATTATCCTTCATGTTATCTACAGATCTTAGGTACTACGGTTAGAAGAGAATCCAAATTACCCAAGCCTGTGTTTTCTTTTGGTTTCCAAGGTTGTTTCCCGGAATATTGACATTCTAGAGGTAATAGAAGTTTAGGTTATCATCATTATACATATTTTAAAGCATTCTATAAACTGTCAAATTATATTTTATCTGTTAGTTCATCAGGTGATCAAAAGAGTGATATGGTAGATTTACTAATGTGTATAATTTGAAGATTTGCTTAAGAGTCAGGGTATCAGATCTAGGGTTTCAAGTAGGATTGATAGGTGTTGTGAGCTTGTGCAATTGTATCATCCTTTTGTGGAAATCATATGACTGTTTTTGGCACTGTTGGGTTTCATGCTTATCTGTTTTGATTAAAATAAGTAGTGCTGTTGTGTCAGGGTTTTGATACCTTATACAAGATAGGATATAGATCATCATTTTAACGGCGTTTTCTATGATGTTATTTGTCTTTAGGTTAGCGTTTATGACAGAGAAAACTATCATGTAGATCTTCTATTGCATCATTTTTTAGTGTTTTGCAGGGTTTATAGTACTTATGTCTATGTTATTGCACAGGCTTGAAAAGGTGCGGAAAGAGCTGCAGACTGAGATGGTTGAATTACTTGAGGCCCAATATAAAACATGGAGGGTTCTCAGAAGAAGAAGACAATATCATTTGCAGCCTCTATATCAGTATTGGAAGCAGGTATGAATCAATCACCCTCTAAGAAACTCATAGCAGAAAAAAGGGAAAAAACCCAAAACCCACTATTTATTCATTTAAATTTGTGATTTAGCAGCTGTATAAGATCTAAAGAATTGTTTTTCATGCAGGTGGTCTATCATTGCTGCCCAGTTGCCAGGAAGAACTGATAATGATATAAAGAACTACTGGAACACAAGACTGAAGAAGAAACTACTTGGCAAACGCAAGGATCAACACAACCGTCGTCTTGCTGCAAGAGCAAAACAACCTGAAGTGAATGAGCACACAAATGTGCATGAAAAACAACCTACAGCATGTGAAGACCATCACATGATTATAAATATGAATAACGCTTATGCTAATTTTGGTCCCGGAATAGCTCCACAGTTGTTTGAACACACTATCTGTGCTGACGTATCCACCATTGCCGATACTAGTCCAAGCACACAGTCAGCTAAATTTCAACTAAATCTTCAACAAGCCTCTGATCAGCAATTGTTTCTGCCTAATAACAATAATTCTTACAGAAAACTGTTAGAGAGGCTTGATGGTACTCTTGATGATTTCTCAAACGACATGAATATGAATAGCACCTGTCAAATGGAGCCATCCAACTGGATTAGTAATGACAATAATAATGCTTCTCAAATACCAGATTCTACCGTGCAAATAGCAGCCCAGGTTTCGTATGACACAACAGCTGCCCCTTCACTGGAGTATGCAAGATGCATGGAGAATAATTTTGAATTAGAATACCCAGCAATATTGGGTGCACCGTTGCCTGAAAATGATAATTCACTGGTGTTTCCTGCATCGTCTTCTATCAGTTGTGGCGACTCTCCTGAAGGAATTAACTACCAATCAAACTGGATGAGTACTTTCAATGCTGAGAATGACAAAAATGTGGACATGGAAGGCTACGAATTCTCAATGGATTGGGATGATATACTCTACTGCACAAAAACTTATAGCTCACTGGTTCTTGAGCAGAAAGAAAGCAATTATGGATGTGGGCCGGCATTAGGTGGCACTGTCGATGGACGCTGATATGAAACAGCTCTCCATCCATTTATCCTTTTAACTTCCCTATCTTGCAGAAAATATTGTTCAAAAAATAAAAAAACAAAAAACATGTTTGGACCGGGAGAGATCTCTTTGTCAAGAAAGAATGAGCATGAATATGGGAATAATGATGCTGATCTCAACCAACTTCGTGGAGAACATTTATTGCAATGCAAAACTACTGAACATCTATTTTGTTTTTGAAGCAAAATGTAGCAAATTTCATTCATGAATTTTGTGAAGGATATATATATCTATATTTATTGATTCAGTTACCATTCGTTTAAAGCTGGTTAAATCAAAGGGAAGGGTTAAAAACGAGTGTTGGTCTAGAAAATGCTCCATCTTCCAAGATGTTGGAGACGTATGAACTATAAGCATACATAACAAATGAAGAATCCTGAAACAGATATGCGATATTTAAATAGTTGGCACGTTCTATTTTCGATTTTAGTTCAAAGGAAACTGTCGGCTGTCAAAAATGTACATTTGTGTTTCTGTAGGCAAGTTGATAGGCCTATAAAACTTCTAAAATGAAAGTTGCAGGTTTGAGCCGACAATTATATTTTTGAAAGCACCAACAGAGATCATACTGACTCTTTGTAAGTTTGAGATCACATTGAGATCTTTTTCTAGGCTGCACATATCTTTCAAAATAAGGTTGAACATAGGATATAACTCTATATTACTCGCATCCTATGCCCGGATTGGGGTCGTCAGGTTTATCAAACATGTACATTTTGTTCCCAACGTTGTGACCCTTAACGCCTCCTCTTCACTGTTCTCATCTCATACACCTAACCTAATTTTGGTACATGTCTATTATTTTTTATGTTATTAGTGTGCTTAGGTGTATATAGACCAGTAGTTTGTATTACACTCTTATTAGCACATTTTCTTTTGTATTGTACCTCGTACAACAATCTTTTGCCTTAACAACTTTACTTTCAGTTCATGTAGGGTTGATAATAATATCATCATTCAATCCAAAATGCTTGAAAACCTTTAGATAAAATATTTGTTTGCCTCTGGATGCTTCCAAATGCTCTTGCACTCTTTAGATCTATGTTTCAAGGGTTTTTCATCACCTTGAGCAGTATCCAACTAGTTCGATACTAGTTGTGTTAGTTTGGGTCCTTTGACCCATTTCCCTAGTTTTTGCATGTTTATTCTACCAAGATTGTTAATGTTCCCGCTTCTACAATGTTGTCTTGTGCAACAATAAGATCTTGTATTGAATTTGTGAAGTCTATATATATGATAAAATTAATGCATTTATGAGACACAAAGAGATCATGCATCATCATGATAGTGCATTGATATGCTCATATACATACTCATTTTTATTTCATTTCCATGGGTAAGTGCATGGAGTTGGGGGACAATTCAATGGATGTTACCCGTAAAGCGATCGTGTTAATTAATAACATGATCATGTTATATAATTAATGCAATCACGCTATTTAAATCTAGGTTCAGGATTACCGAGCCATAAAGCGATCACGTTATTAACACGATCGCATTATTGACATTTACAATGTGATCGCATTAATAGCATGATCGTGTTACCTATGTGTTGAAAAAAATAAAAGGGGAAACTCAAACGCAAAATTACTCATTTTGAATTCGAGTTCCCTTGCTCTCCCATAGCTTCTACGATCACATTTTACCTAGAAGACTCCAGAGAGTTCTAGGAAGCTGCTAGATTCATCTCATGGACCTGTTAATTGATGATGTTGCCATGCAGTAAAGGTAAGTGATTGAAATCTTCCCTATTTAACCCTATTTTTTCATAATTTTCATTGGTTAACCTTGGTTTTTAATTGTAATTTTTTTTTTTTAACAACCCATCTTGTTAACACTCCCAAACCTCCACAGAACCCTTTGGTTGCTCATCCTCCTAACCCTACACAAACCATGTTGTTCCTCTTATCCCTCCACCTAACCCTCCTATAGTTCCCTCAAACCCTTGGCAATCAAAAGGTTGTAATTGACAACATTATGAGAAACAAACTTGAAAATGAAGAGTTAATTGACACAATGAGGAATCCCAATTTGACCAACCCCTACCGCACTCAGCTAGTCGATTCTCTATAGACCTTATTAGGTCAAATTGACTCTATAATGAGTTAAATTGACTGATGGACCTCATATAGGGATACTTGTAGGGCATATTATGCTGATAAGTTGTCAACGCTTCAAGTCAAGAATTTGGATATTTCAAAAGCTAACATTTACACCCTATTCGTCAACCCAACCACCAATGCCCCATTCCCCATAACTGCTAAACATTTTTCTATCCATCAATGTGTCCATAACTTAATCACAACCAATTTTTATGATCGATGATGGATGGTCTTTGCCTATCCACCATATAACAACCATGAGGTTCCATTATATTTTTTGAGAAAACTCTACTGTGAGTTTGTCCTCAACTAGATTCCCAATTATTATGATTTAATGAGTTTCAGGGCCAAGGAAAAGGCTCTGTGTAGGATCGACCAGGTGCACATTATGCACCTAATCAACCTACATAGATCTATATCCAAAATCCTCTTTAGCTTGAGATCCCCTTCGTAGTTCAGTAGGTCATGGTGATAGACACTCTCCATGCTCTTAGTTCACTCACTGATACACTTGTTCAACATACGAGTAGGGTTTTAAATAATGATGCTAAAAATATGCCATAGGCTACCCAACCTTGACCCCACCCTTGCAGCTCATGTAGAGCTATGTGCACAGGACCTTTTGATAATGATGGCATCGGTGGTTCAGATGGCATAGATCATATTCTTATGAGTGATGAGTTTTTGGCACACACATTTGACATGCAGGCATTAGTCACCACACAGATGCAGGTATATTTTATATAGATGCATGTTAAATTAAAGTTATATTTGAAAATTTAATTTCTAAGCTAACAATTAATTTACATAGAAATTTAATATAATATATATGTCATTTGTTATGTCATAGGAGGTGATAGTTCCCTCATCATCACAACTGACATTTACAATATTTGATTTGTCGTGACCATTGTTTACATATTCTGATCTAGTTGCTAGGCCATCCATGACTACATCAACCTCTATTAGGACAGCACCATTTACCTATACAAAGGTAAAAAATGTTTATATATATGTTTTTCTCTTTGCATTTGTTAGGACTGCATTTTTTTACATATATGTTTTGCTCTTTGCATGTAATTTACTTCTCTTCTCAAGAATTAATGCAAACACAACACAACCAACAACATAAAAGTCATGAATGGTCTTATGTTGGACCATGCTTCCTTGGGAGTAACATCCTACAATGCTCTTACACCAGTGTATTGTGTTCAAAATTATATACCTTATTCCCAATGACAACCAAAATTATCTTAAGATACAAACTACATTTAATTAGCTCATCCTATATGTATCCCATGTACTAAAGCAAGGTTAAAAAACATGCATTATATTTCTTTTCAATATTGACATTTTTATAAAGTTTATGGATTACATTTAATCTATCATTTAAGTAGATATCCAACAAGTAGTGTTGTTTTTCCTTGAACATCACCCAAGTGATCGTGGGCATATCTAAATTCACAATTATTTATTGATAGTCACAACACAAGGCTACTTCATCTAAAAACTGTAAAATAAATAGCATGTCCATACTATTTATTGAAAAAAATCTTATCCCAATGAACCATTTCATACCTATTAGCCATGCGTTAGCTTCCCTAACAAAGATTCATCCATTGAATTTAAGACCCTTTTAACTTTATTTAGTTTGCAGGTAATTCCATCCAAGCTTTGATTGGTGTCACCATTGTCATGAGCTCCCGTAGTGGATGATATTCCATGTAATATATTGGTATCTCTCTCTTGCTGAACATTATGTTCATAATCACACTCATGGAATGATTTTATCTTGTTCCTTAATTTTTCTAGGCTTCCTATCATTGAGTTTACTTAGCACTGTACATATTTCTAAGTCAATGGGTATCAAAATTAAAACCTCTTCTCTATCTATCAAAGATTCCCCAAGTAAGATAACCTCAATATAAGGTTTTTGCTCTTTTCCT
>JARHVA010007895.1:232500-277500 GCA_037957365.1 Torreya grandis
ACTCTTTAAAAAATAAGCACCACTTGAGAAAACCATTGGGGTTTTTGCACTACTTGAAAAAGCACATCGCCAACTTGCACAGCTTGAAAAAGCAAGTTGGTAAAATTGAAAAGATAATTTGAAAAAATACAACGAACATTTTCAAGAGGAAAAGAGTATAATTACACAATTTAGGTACAAATAAACAAGAGAAGAGAATGTAGGAACACTGAAAGAAAATATTCATTATTCTTGTTGTCATATTGATAAATCTTTTCCTTTTGAGAAATCATAGAATCTATAGAGGATTACCCTGATCATGTCTTCATCTAATCCATCTATGTACTTGTAGATAATGTCTACTGAGTAATCTAACTCTTTCATTTCTTGATGTTTGTTGCAGAGACTACTAATTTTCATATCCAAATTATCTACATTCACTTGGTATTGAGACAACTGATGAAGTTATTCATAACCAAATGCAGATGTAGTGGCAATTTTTGGATTCAATCTTTAAATTCTCTAGTTATGGTCTCAATTCAAATCAAATTTCCTTCTTGATCCTTTTCATTGACAAAATGATAATCCAACTTCTTGAATTCATTTTCCATCTCCTTCATTTTGTCATTCCCAAGTGACCTTACATTACTAAATTTTTGAACACATTATTGAAGAGACTAGATTCTAAATTTGGTAGCCCACAGAAATTCAATCTGATAGACAATTTCATCTTTATTGATTACCCCTTTTTCGATAAGATCAATAGATGGAAAATTTGAGAATTCAACCAAGCTAGGCATGAGTTCCTCCCAATTTTGTTTCTCTTGAGCATATCCATTTACCTTTGTTACTAGTTATTCATATTATGATTAAATCTCAGAGAATATTATTTTTATGCTGATAATTGTTGAGACCCCATGATTTGTAACTTTTTCAATCCAAAATTTCACCGCATTACCCATTTGGCCCACTTCTCTCACTCATTCTAGTGTGTCGGCATGAAGACTTGAGGAAGTGATAGTTGGTTGAACTACCCCAGTCAATCTATGTATTATTGAGCTAAATTTTTCCACTTTATCCTTTAGTTCATCTTTCATCATCTTCTCTTTGTCTGGTTTTTCAAATATGGTGCCAATTTACAACTAAACATCTCCTTTCATTTCTTCTCTGGTTGATTTTACCGAATGAACTCTGGACACATGGTAATCTTCAACCCTGATTTATAACTTATTAATTTCAACTACTGGGATGTCCACCTCTGCATACTTTTATCCCTTTTCATTTGTAACCATTTGTGAAACTATCTTTCCTTTCTTTGGTCTTTTTGAGAAAGAAACTATCAAGGTTTCAAAATCTATCTCTTTAAGTTCAACAATTTTTTTCATTCCTTTTATTATTGTAGACAACCAATATAAAGTTATCATACTTGAGGAAGGAAATGAGATAAAATTTGAAATAGGTGGATCAATCCCAACTATAATTGAATAAGGTGTAATTGGGACAACTTGAGAAGATGTTTCAATTTACTCTTGTGGATTAATTGTTTCAAGACAGATTCTTGGAGAAGGAGCAATGGGCAATTTAGGATTTGAGGGAGAAGATGAAAAGATAGGATTAATCTCTTTTTAATGTAAAGTAGATGATGTGGCAAACATTGTATCATCTAAAGCTAAAAATTATTGAGTTGTGTTCTCTATTAATTCGTGAGTGAATGGAAAGCTATCAACCGAAACTTCTTAAGAAATTGACATTTTAGGAGAAGAAGAGACATTCTCACCAAACCTTTTTATCTTCAGATTAATAGTATCTCATGGTTGATTATCTTATTGAGTAGTTTCAAGGTCACGTACTTATTCTATCATGGGAGATTCTCCACTAGGGCCTACCACATCCATTTTTTTGGCTCATTTTATTTCTTAGAAAAGCTTCCAAATTTGCCTTCCCATGGAGGTGTAGGGAAATCAAAATTTGTAACATCAACTCATTTACCTTTCAACCATATGAGAGTTCTATCAAGTACAACCCTTGTCCTACTTCTAAGAGAAGTAGATTCCTTTATGTCCCAATGTACCATGGGCAATGGCTTTATCATGATGTCTTATTTTTCAAAGATGGGGTCCAATGTGACCTCATCATCTACTAACTATTTTATCACTTTCATTATGCAAAAATTGACTATTTATCTCATGGTAAACTATGAATAGTCTCTAATTCTCATTTTTTTCTCATCATCACAATCCATCTAATAGTCTTCAAAATGTGGAACATGTTGAAATGAAGATCCAAAATTGTGTTCAATTAAACCTCTATTGTCAAATGAAGGCCTAATTTCAAATGTCCTAAGGTTAAAGTGAGACATGTATTTCTAAACTATCTTAGCCTTCATTAATGAAGGGAAAGTATACCTACCAATAGAGATCAGAAACTTGATCCCTATTTTGTATCTACTTATAAAGAACTTGTGTGTTTCAACAAGTTGTCTCACCAATTCTATTAACACCCATTTATCACTAACATATCATGGGATCATGTAAGGAGATATTTCACAATCATATATTCTAAAATAGCTGAATGTTGAGAATTATATAAACCAATCTCCCCACCTTGATATTTTTGTGGTGGCTATAACTAATATCTTTGAGTTGAAAAGTTCTTTTTCAAACAGCTAGGTGACAAAATGAACAAAATAGTCATTAACTCTTTTGAAGTGATGGGTGCTTTATTTCAATGTTAGCTAAGGATAGAAGTCGTACACCATTGTTTTCCCAAAATCACCCACTATATGAATTCCATCAAAATACCTTTGACTTATAACAACATAAACAAGGTACAAAGTCATGTAAAATTTTGACATGTATTTTACTGTCATGAGTTGTTTGTGAATGGAATTGCTGATCAATTCACCACAATTGATATATTGCTTATTTCAAATGATGATCCAGATGAAATTGTAAATCTAGTTTTAAAAAAAATTAGCCATTTGATTTCCCACTATCTTATACAACAAAGTGATCATGTCACTTATCTCACCTTTTAAATCTAATCTTGCAAGATTTTTGGGAAGTCGAGTGGAGGCATGCTTCAACTTAGTCAACTAGGCCTTGTTGACTTGTTTAGAAGATGCTATAAAATTATTATCCCAAAATATTTGGGAGGACTCAGGAGTTAGATGCATAAAGGTTTCATGATCTAGAAGCGGAACAATGTTGTCAATTTACTCAGGAGTAAAACTCACTACCATCTCCCCATGGGAATCTCTTACCTTTCATGTCTCTAAATTATAATTATTTGCTATAACCAAAACTAACTTAGAAGACTATAATGATACTGGGAAAGTTGTTGTCTATGTTAAACTAGTGTCACAAATACTCTGACCAAAATTTGTGGTATGCTCCATATTAATTATTTCCTAAAACTCATACAATTTAACGTGACTAAGATCGATATTTATGATATTTTTTGTGTTGGATTCCAAAAACAAAGGAAATACTATATGTTGAAACTAATATTTCATGATTGTCATTTCTTTACTTAAGATAGATGTTTTTGGGGTAGGTGATGAAGACATTAAAATTTCTCAAGAAAAAACAATAATTGGGAAAAGTTTGTAAAATAATTCTTTACTCACTAAGCTAGTAAAAACAATTAACTTGAAGCACAATAAGATATTTGAATTGCACCAAGAGATTGTACTCACAATTTTGATGTGCAAATAACTCTTGAGCCTTTAATGTCATCCAGTGAATATCAACCTTTTGCTCACTTATTTTGCTTGATTCAAACCTTTATTTGATCTAACCACCTTGTAATTGTAGCATGGACCCCTTCGGCAAGTGAAAATGCAAAAAAACGCAATTTTGAAAATTTATATATTTATATTAAAAATATTGCTTCTCATTTGATTTTGGACATAAAACACCAAAATTAATCATCGACCGCTTCTTTTGCAAAAAAGCCAATTTTCCCAACTTCCACAAATTTGTATGGGATTTACACAATGAGCAAAACACACAAAAAATTGCAATTGATTTTTGGCTTAATTTTTTTTATGTTCACATGAACCATATGCAAAACAAAAATTTTAAATTTTGCTTATTCACTTTATTATTTCCCTTTTCCACCAAGGGCATCATATGACCTTTCTTTGCATGGGATTTTTTAACTTTTATTTTTCTTTAACCTTTTATTTCTCTCCTTGGCTTGGTGTACAGTGCCATTCTTCATTTCAATTTCATTAAAAAAAATTAATCTTTAATCCTCCTTGGCTGGCTGTATGGTGCCAAATTGGCAAAGTAACAAATTTTTTATTTATTTTTGTAAACTTTTCCTCCTCTATAGCTGGGCATTGATTTGAATATTTGAGGAAAACAATTAAAATTTTATTTACTGATTTTCTCTCCTTATTATTGAAGTACCATATGATTTGGTTTGACTAAGTGAGAAAAACTTCATATAAAAAACTAACCTTCCTTGGGCACACTTCAATATTTCTCCTTTGCATGCACTTGCATGACACTTTTGGCTGGGAAGAATAAACAAAATTTAATTGTTTCATACTACTCACTTACCTAGGGTGTTCTAGAATAAACAAAAAAGTAAATTACCTTCCTGTAAATTTTATTTTCAAACCTCCCAATATACGCATTTATCTAAAACGTATTTTTCTTTGGAATGTTCTACAAAAATAAATGGCACAAAGTCTCTTTTTCTATGTAACTCCACTTTTCATCTTTTCTTGGCCAAGTGTTTGAAAGACAATTTACATTTGCAAGCTTGGAGAGTGAGTAATAGATTTAGAAGAAGTAGGATGGGGGAATTTTTTGTTTCAACACGACTCAGGGAAATAATCATGCTTGCATGATTGGAGGAAAAAAAGGAGATTGCATGTAAAAGGAAAAAACCTTTAATTTTGCAACGACAACTTGCATGAAGGTGGAAATAGATTTGTAATTTGGAATTTTGCTTTAATCCATCTTTAAGAATAATTCACATTTACATAATAAAAATTTGTGTGATTTTGATTTATATTAAAAAGGGAAACTTAAAATGTTTTTACAAATTTCAATTTGCACCCAATTTTGTTTTTTGAAATTTTCACCCAATTTTTTTTTGTAAATTGCATGACTTGTGCAAAAGTAAAATATGTTTACACAACTTACAAAAATTGAAATGGTTTTGACAAATTACCAGCAAAATAAGTGACCTTTTGTATAGAGGGTTCAAACAGGCTTAAAAATGTTTCAAGGTAAAAATGGAAAAAGTTGTAAATTTTTAATTAATTATTTTTTGAGTAATTAATTAAAAATTGAATTTTTTATTTTGACTTTTTAGTTTAAAAATAAAAAAATATTCATTTATTTTAAAATTTGATTTTTCCACTGGCTTTTTGTTGTTTTCAAAAATTACAACAACTAGATCCAATTAGGATTTTGAACTATAAGGAATGGAAAGAAATTCCAATTATCTAGTTTCATAGTCTAACATTTTTTCCATTAGGTAATGGAGTCTTAAACTTAATAATAACTTGACCAACTGAGAAATGATTGATCTTTAGTAAAATGATGGATCCTTAAGCCATCAAAATATTGTCACATATTTAAACAATAGTGTTTGTGAGGGCTAGATACTTAATCTTACGGATGCTATCACATGTCAATGAAAATGTATGTGAGTGCCAAGTACTCAACCTAATGTATGCTATGACATATCTCTAAGGATAGTGTATGTGAGTACACTTTTGTTATGTGCATTTTTACACAAATTAAAATGTGAAGAGAGAAGTGTTTCTCTTACATTTGTCTATCTGGATCTGACCAATTGAAACCCAGTTCATCCATCTCAATCATATGAGAAATGAACATGCACCACTAGGCTAGATCACCTATTCATTTAAAAACTTACACACACTGATCTAATCAACTAATAGCCAATTTTCCCATCTCAATCGTATGAGAAATGAACATACACTACCAGACCAGATCCTATTTTTCACCTAAAGAGACTTATGAAATACATATTCCATTTGTCACTATTGTAAAACTTGTAATCACCCATGATGTTCACAAATATAGGTTATGGAAACGAAAATGTTCTAGCAAGGAAAACTGAAACACAAAGAAGGAGGAGCAACAAACACACTGTCGCCTTTATTGTAAAATAATGTGAACACTAAAATAAAGAATAGGAAAGAAACACATCCAAAATTGTATTTACATATGTACAAAATAAGGACACTTGGTTCTTATTGGAAATAGTGTTTCAAATATTGCCCACTAAAGGGCAATGGTAGATGGGTTCCATCATGATATGCCAGGTAAAAAGTGTTTTACCAAAAAAGTGCCTAATATTGAATGGCCCCATCCAAATTGAATCAAATTAATGTGACTCCCTTTTGGCTCTCTAAGTCTATCCCAAAGTAGCACCAAATCTCTTACTTGGACTTTGCTTTTCTTAGATTTTTTGTGAAAGAGGACTTTGACACGAGCCTAATGTTCTATGATCCTATCAACCACTTATATTTTTTTCTTCCATTTATTGTAGATAGAAGATTTTATTATCTAAAAAGCTTTAAAAATTTGGATTTTCGACCACTCTAGATAATTGCAGGGAAGATAACTCAAGAGTTATGAGAATTGTAGCATCTACTCCATATAAAAATTAGAATGGAGACATACCAATAGACTTTTTTGGAGTTATATAGTCTACCCAAAGATCATCATATACCTTTTTGTGCCAATTTTTTTGATTCTCATCTACCACCTTGTGCATGATTGTAAACAAGTTTTTGTTACTTGATTCAACTTGACCATTACCTTATGGGTGATAGTTTTATAAATGAGATAGAGAAATACCATATCTGTAGAAAAATGCAATCATCTATGAAGAATAAAAGTGAGATGCATTATCTATAACAATTTTATTTGGGATTCCATATCATACCAAGATATTTTCCTTGATGAAGTTACAAATGACTTCTAAAGTTATTTTTTTCACAAGAATTGATTCTACCCACTTAGTGAAATAATCCATCACTTTGAGAATGTGAGTCTCACCTGCACTTGAATGAGGGTTCAATGCCCTGATGAAATCCAATCCCCATTAATAAAAAGGTTCTTCAATTATTACAGGTCGAAGAGGAAGTGATGCTAGCTTGGGCTTGCCTACAAGTTGCTGACATGCCTCACACTTTCTCACCCATTCATATGAATATTTGAAAAGAGTTGGCCAATAGTAATGAGATCTGATAATTTTGTATGTTGTTATTCTATCAAAAACGTGCCCTCCACATGCCTAATCATGAAAAGCTTATAATATTTTTTTTGTTATTTTTTATCTAAGCAACTTATTAAAAAATCATCAACACTTTTCTTGAAAAGAGTGCCATCCCATATGAAATACTTATTAGCCTATAGTTTGACTATTCTATTTTGTTTAGCATCCAAGTGTGAAGTACAATCTTCATATATCAGGTAAAAGGTAATGTCAAAAACCATTCATTAGTAGAATTAAAAAACAATACCAAAGAAAGCTCTTGAACATCTTGTTTACCTAAAACTGTTGAAGATTTTTATCTAATATCTCCTTGTTCTACCATGAGTTGACATAGTCCTTTCCCTCAGACTAATTTTGTAGGATTTATTTCTAGATCACATTCTTGCACCTTCATTATCCAATTTCCTCATTTAAAACTAGGTTCATGTTGAGTCAGAATGAATTTGACCGGTATACTCGATACCATTACCATAGAATGTGAATGCAATATGTAATACATGTATTGCTTAATGACTTTTATGATTGCATAAGCATGTTTTTCTTTAAGGGAATATTTCAAATCATAATATTTGATATTAAAACTCATGAAGGCAATTGGGGATTTGATACCTTCATTATTTTTTTGAATAAAAATTACTGAGAGTCTATGCTCTAAAGAATAACAATAAATAATGAACTCTTTTTTAAAATTAGGACATACCAATGTTGGTGCCCAAGCAATAGCAGTCTTTATTTTTTTCAAATGCTTCTTTACCTTCATTATTCCACTTGAAAGAAGGTTTTCATTTCATCATGTCTATAATATGTCTTGTGATCTTAGCAAAATCAAGAATGAATCTTCCCTAAAAATTCATTTTCCCAAAGAAAGATTGTACTCCTAGTTTATTGGTAGGTGAGGAAAGCTTTTAAATCACCTGAACCCTTTCTCAATCAGTCCTTATTCCTTATTCTGAGACAATATGGCCTAGGAGTTTACCTTTAGTCACTTCAAAGATGAATTTCTTAGGGTTGATAGAAATTCCATGTAAATGACATTTTTCAAAGACCCTTTCTAAATATGCATAGTGGTCTTCTCACTTTTTTGAGAAAAACATCAGGTCGTCAAGATACACCATAATTATTTTAGTCTTTAATTCTTTGAATGCCATGTCTATTTCCTTATGAAAAGTAACTCTTTCATTAATCAATCCAAATGGCATTCATCTATATGCAAAGGTGCCCCAAGGTGTTGTAAAATTTGTTTTATGTTGATCTTCCCTATCAACCTTGATCTGATTATATCCTAAGAAACCATTAAGCATCAAAATCATATCAACACCTGTTACCTCTTGGAGAACTTGATCCATGTCTACTAGTAGATAATTATCTTTGAGGGATGCTTGGTTGAGGTTTCTAAAATCAACACAAATTCTGATTTTACCATTATTTTTATAAATGGGTACTATGTTAGCTACCCAAGTTGAATGGTGAATAAGGAAAATAATGTGAGCATCAAACATATTTTTCACTTAGGAAAGAATCATCCCTATTATTTTAGGGTTTTATTATCTCAATTTTTATTTCAAAGGTTTTGCATTAGGCTTTAGAGGAACTATATGTCGCATCTCTTTGGGATGAAATAACTTAAGGTCTGTGTATGAATACATGAGTATGTCAATATAATTATGAATAAGGATTAAAAACCTTAATTTTTCTTTAGGTGAGCAACATTTTCCAATATTGATGAATATAGGATTTTCCTCTGAACCAATGTTTACTTTTTCATAGTTGGTAGAATCAAGACTTCCTTTTTGCATTTTATTTTTTACAAATCTATCATGTTTATCAAATAATTATTTGAAAGAGACCAAACCTTTAGGAATTTTGTTTCCTTTTAACTTGATGAAACCTTATTCATTTTTTTCATCTGTGATTCCATCTTTTGATGTATTAACTAAAGATTCTCTGTATGAGTAGTCGGTGCCTTCAAAGTAATTTTTTTTGAAAATGTATGCTTTCTCAAGGAAAGAAATGATTTGTTGATCATCATTAAAAAATTTCCAATCATATGCATTGTCTAGAATAATTGATCTATATATTATTTCAATCATATATTTTTCTATATTAATATCTACATGGGGAATCATCAAAGAGATTGATACTACCAAAGCATCATCTTTAGAGTTATGTTCTCTAGGAATTGTATTGATGGAAAAAACATCAAAGATTTCAATGCTATCCCAAAATTTATTTATAGTGTCTTAGGCATTATTTTTTCACTTGGTATTAACCTTTCACTTACTTCACAATGAGTTAAACATCACCTAAAACTTTCAAATTTTTGATTCTCATCTCTTCTGCTACCTACAAACCTTGCAAAGTGATTCATATTCAGCTATATTATTGGTGCAGTCAAACTGCAACTTATAAGAAAAAGGAAAAATTTCCTTAGATGGAAATATCAAGATTACTCTTGTGCCTAAACCCATTGATGAATAACTACCATAAAACTCCATCATCTAAATGTAATTTAGATATGATTGCATGATCTCTAGTAATTCTACATCTTTCTCTATCATTAGAAGATAATTACCAATTCTAACATCTTCATACAAGATATCATTCCTTGGATCATCAACTTTTTAAACTGTATATTTTGTTATCAATTCAGGCTCTATACATTGTTTGAATCCTTTAATTGGAATCATGGCATGTGATAAATCTAGTTGAATTTATCATCCCAATTCTTTGCAAAAAATTCTACCCAAAATAATGTCATAAGACACTAGAATATTTGTGACCAAAATATTGATTTTGATTCACTTTGGGGGAAAAGATGCCAAAGCCACTTGTGTGTCCTTAATTTATCCAATGAGGGGAACTTGATTTGCCTCCATGGAATAACAATGCCCAAAGGCCTTAGTATAAGTTAGGCTAAGAGCATGAGAAACTTTTGTAGGCATCACATTATCTAAGGCTCTTACGTCAAGAATAAAAGTATTGACTTTGCATCCCTTAAGTATAAGGGAAATGTAGAAAGGGTCAACTTTATTGGATTTGAAAGTGACTACGGCCATAGAGTTGACTTGATTATAAGTAACAGGGTTAGTTAAGATTATTTTGAAATTAGTTTTTTTTAGTATTTGGATTTTTTCATTTGATGAAATCAAATAACTTGTCCAACTACTCTAGATATTCTCCAAAGTATTCACCTTGTGACATTTGAATCTTAGTTTTATTGACATGATCAATTATGTTAAAATCTAATAAATTACCAAAAGGGATCTCAACAGGTTGAGAAACATTGGAATTAGATGAATTACCTATCAATGGTTTCTTCCCTTTTATTTGCATTGGTGGGGTATTTTCTCATGGGATAATAACTTTTGGAGTTTCTCCTTGTGAATATCTGGACTACTTTTTTTGATTTTGAGTTCTAGTGAAAACTAAAAAGGATTGACTATTCATATCCCCAACACTCTCTTCATAATCATCTTCATTTGAATCATATTCTAGGAACATGTTTACAGAGTCACCACTAGGCTCTTCAATTTCACATTATTGAAGTTCTAGATTTTTTGATTCAATTTCTTATTCAACTTCTTCATATCCATATATTTCCTTAGTTTCCAAGACTATGTTCACTGGTGCATTAGTGTTTTGATGAGGAGGAGCCTAAAGTGTTAATTTTAGTTGAGGAACTTGTAGTCTAGGATGATCTCTTTGAAAAGGAATGTAGTTTCTTCTAGGATATCTTGGTATGGAGATATAATGGTTTTATGAGGTATTTGAATTTTAAGAGATATTATATCATTATCCATTTTATGCAAGAGTTATTTTTTTGAATATTATCCTAAAATTTGAGATTTATTATTTGAAGCTTCTTTCTTGAGTTTCTTAGACACTATCATGTCATCTTTGATGTCGATAGCCAATTCTTCCGCTAATTCCAAATTTACTACTCTAGCCCTTCTCAATTGATAACTTACTTCAACTAACTAAGAGTTGATAAATAATTTTTTTTATTTTCATCTATAGGTCATGAATTATTTGGTATCTTATTTAGAAATTTGTTGAATTTAGCAACAATTAGCTCATATAATTCTCTTTTCATTTGTGTAAGTTGAGCAAGCACAACATTGGCAGCTTCGATTGGTTTAAATCAATTTTGAAATTTATTTTTCATTTTTTTCCAGTTAGTGATAAATCTTAGAGTGAGATGGTAAAACTAGTCTACAACCTCATCATGTAACATTTCAATGAATACCTTGATGGCAATGTCTTCATGCTCAACACCTAAAATTTCATATACAACATTAAATGCTACAAGGTGTTCATATGGGTATTACTTTACATCTACATAAAATCTTAGAAATTTATTTCTAGACCCTTTCAATGGAATGCTGTGTAATTATCCAAGAGCTAATAGACCAATCACATTTCCCCATGTTAATGCCATAGTTTGAAAAACTACATGTAGGGGAATAATTTTTCTTGATAAGACAAGAGCTCGACTTGTTAAAGTACCTCTTTCAGTGTATTTTTTTCCTTAGAGATTGAGGGAAGGCTAGTTATCCTTTTGATCTTTCTCTGATGTTCATGACTCAACTTGAAGATAGAATACTATTGTAATTGATAAAAAGGGTCAAATTTACTTTTGGACTTACTTGCTCTAGTGATCTATTTTCTACTAGTTTGGAAGAAAGTTACTTGTATCTAGGTGTAGGTTGAAGTTGTAGAGATCTCTAAGCTAGACTTCTTTGTTGTATTATGTGTGTAGCCAATGCTTCATCCCTCTATGCTAAATCTACTCAATCTTCTTCTTTTGAGATTCCAAATGCTCTATGAAAACTTACCGAACTCATTCTATTATTCCAAACAAAATTTCTTAAATCTCATGAAATGTCTTCTTGAATTTGTGTTATCCAATAAAGATTAGGTTGAATAACTAGAACTTGAGGTGCCTAAATTATCAAGAGAATAAACTGTAATTGTAAAAGGTCTTTTATTATCTCTACAAACTCTCTTCATTCCTATCTTCTCGCTTGTCTTCTTGAAGCAATTTAAAAATTTCCATAGGCAATGATGGCATGTGTTTCTTCTATATTTAGTTCTACTCTAACAATATAAAATTGAGCATTGTTTGTTTTATTGTCAAAAGTGAACAATCAAAAGTTTATAACTAGGTCTTCTTATGAGGCTTCATCCCAATTCAAAAAGGGTTGACAATTTAGATTTTGAATGCCTAAAATGGCCATATGTGATTTTACTGATTCCAGGCAACTAAATAAACTCTACAAGATTATCTTTGTGCATGGGCTCTTTTGATCTTTCAACATGTTCTAATTATTGATTTAGAATAGTTAGGATGACTTGAAAATGAGTTACAGATATTTCATCATAATCTCAAAATATCTATCTGAGGTTTAGTATAATATCTAACTGACTAGATTATCCCAAGTCTAACTTAGGTTGTTGGAGTGGTCCTTGAGATGATGATAGAGTCATGTGGACCAGTACAAAATGGGTGGTATAAAACCTTCAAAAAATGCCCCACGATGGGTGCCAAAAATTGTGGCATGAAAATTTATCAGGAGAACAAATTGGGACTTCATGTCAACAATGTGGGGAACAAAGTCCCTATCCTATTAGTAGGTAGAGTTACCTTAATTGAAAGCCAAAATAGGAAAAAAAGAAATATTTACAAATAATGGAATGTAAATCATGGGTAGTAATTTTAAACTAAAAATATGAAAAGGAGGTTTGAGAAAGGAATATGTATAGAAGGAAGGAGAGAGGAGACAAATTAGTTGAGAAAAAAAATCGTCAAGTTATAAAACAAAGACTAGATGAAAGTGTTGAGGGAAAATTTCAACTTTCAAAAGAGGAAAATCTCTCTCATTCAATAGATTGAAAATACATAATCATATCCATAAGGATATGAAACATACACCAAAAGACAATTTGAATCTGATAACAAAAACTAATAACCCTTTGTATTTTCTAATAAAAACAACTAAGAAATTGTCTCTATTCCCATTGAATTTTCATGTGCATTCGAAATGTAAATTACAACTCAAAATAAAAACTATGTAATCTAATCTCCTATTTTCAATAATTTGAAATTTATAACAATAGTAAGGAAAATTAGATACAATGAATTGAACAAAAGACGTAAATCAAAAGATATAACTAACAAAAAGTTTAGAAACACCTTTCTTGTATTGATTTTGAAGAGTAGAAGGATTGATATCCTTTTACAATGTTCTGCCAAAAATTCTATCTATTTCAAACCCTTATTATGAAGCTCTAACTTGTATTAATAGGTAAAAATGGGTGGTTATGATGCAAAACCACCTATTTTGCCTTTTTACAGAAGTACTAAAATATCAATGAGAAATTACAATGTTGAAAAGGTGCACAAACTCTTTAAGCAATTAGCACCACTTGAGAAAACCATTGGGATTTTTTTACTACTTGCAAAAGCACATCATCAACTTGCACAACTTGAAAAAGTAAGCTGGAAAAATTGAAAAGACAATTTGTAAAAATACAATGCACATTTTTAAGAGGAAAAGAGTGCAATTACACAATTTAAGTACAAAGAAACAAGAGGAGAAAATACAGGAGCACTAAAAGCAAATCTTCATTCTTATTCCTATCATATTAACAACACTTTTCCTTTTAATAAATCATTGAATCTCTAGAGGATTACCTTGATCAAGTCTTCATCTAGTCCATCTATGTACCTGTAGGCAATATCTACTGAGTAATACAACTCTTTCATTTCTTGATGTTTGCTTCAGAGACTAGTGATTTTCATATCCTAATTATCTAAATTCACTTGGTACTGAGACAACTGATGAAGTTCTTCATAAATAAATGTAGATGTAGTGGCAATGTTCTAGATTCATTCTTTAAATTTTCCAATTATGGTCTAAATTGAAATCAAATTTCCCTCTTGATCCTTGTTGTTGAAAAAATGACAATCCTACTTTTGTCTTCATTGTCAATCTCCATCATTGTGTCATTCCCAAGTGATATATTGCTGATTACTTCACCCCAATTGATATATTGATTATTTTGAATGATGATCCAGATGAACCTCTACATCCAATTTTACACTATCTTTTGCAATAAAGTGATCATGTCACTTATCTCATATTTGAAATATGATCTTGTGATTTTTTTAGGAAGTTAAGTGGAGGAATGTTTTAGCTTAGTCAACCAAGCCTTGTTGACTTGTTTAGAACATACTATAACATTTTCATCCCAAAATCTTTGGGAGGACTTAAGAGTTAGGTTCACAAAGGTTTCATGATTTAGAAGGTAAAAAATACTATCAATTTGATTGGGAGTAAAACTCACTACCAACTCCCCTTGGAAATGTCTTACCTACCATGTATTTGAATTATAATTATTTGTTATAACTAGAATTATCTTGGGAGACTATTATGATACCAAGAAAGCTACTACTTGTGCTAAACCACTACCACAAATACTCTGACCAAAATCTATCTTATGCTTCATATTCATTCTTTTCCAAAACTCATCCAAGTTGATGTGATCAAGATTGGTATTTATGATATGTTATATGTTGGATTCAAATGACAAAGGAGATACTATACCCTAAAATTGATATTTAATGACTTTCTTTTCTTTACCTAAGATTGAGTTTTTTGGGGTAGGTGATGAAGACAATAAAAATTATTTGTAAAAACAACAATTAAGAAAAGTTTGCAAAATAATTCTTTACTCACTAAGCTAGAAAAAAACAAATAACTTGAAGCATAATAATCCATTTGAATTGCATCAAGAGATTATACTCACAATTTTGATGTGCAAATAACTCTTGAGACTTTAATGTCATCCAACGAATATCAACCTTTTACTGGATTATTTTGCTTGATTCGAACCTTTCTTTGATCTAACCACCTTGTAGTTATAACACGAACCCCTTTGGTAAGTGTAAATGAAACAAAATGCTAATTTTCAAATTTATGTGTTTAGATTAAAAATCTTGCTTCTTCTTTGATTTCAGACTCGAAACACCAAAAATAATCACCAACTGCTTCTTTTGCAAAAAATTCAAATTACCCAACTTCTGTGAATTTTTACAGGATTTCCACAATGAGAAAAGCACAAAAAATATAAAATTTTTAATTGCTTTTTGGCTTAATTTTTTTTTATCTTCACATGAACCATATGGCTGAACAAAAATGAAAATTTCAAATTGTTCTCATTCAATTTACTATTTCCCTTTTCCACCAAGGGCATCATATGACATTTCTTTGCATGGATTTTTCAACTTTTATTTTTTCTTTAAAATTTTGTTTCTCTTCTTGGTTGGGTGTAAAATTCCATTATTCATTGCACTTTCATTAATTTTTTTTAATCTTTAATCCTCCTTGGCTGGTTGTATGGCACCAATCTGGTAAAGCAAAAAAAAATTTATTTATTTTTGTAAACTTTTCCTCCTCTGTAACTAGGTGTCGATCTAAATATTTGAGAAAAATAATTAAAATTTTATTTATTTATTTTCCCTCCTTACTATTGAATCACTGTATGATTTGGTTTGGTTAAGTGAGAAAAAATTCAATTTTTTTTTTACCTTCCTTGGGCACACTTCAATATTTATCCTTTACATGCACTTGTATGATGCTTTTGTCTAGAAAGAACAAACAAAATTTAATTATTTCACACTACTCACCTACCTAGGATATTCTAGAATGAACAAAATAAATAAATTTCCTTCTTAGAAAATTAATTTTCAAACTTCTCAATATATGTATTTCTCTGAAGCATAATTTCCTTTGGAACATTCTACGAAAATAAATAACACAAAGTCTTTTTTCTATGTAACTCCACTTTGCATGTTTGCTTGGCCAAGTGTTTGAAAGACAATTTACATTTTTAAGCTTAGAGGGTGAGTAACATCTTTAGAAGAAGCAGGAGGGCAGAATTTTCCATTTCAACATGACTCAGGTAAATAATCATGCTTGCATGATCGAAGGAGGAAAAAAAGGAGATTACATGAAATAGGAATAAACCTTTCATTTTGTAACAACTTGCATGATGGGGGAAATAAATTTACAATTTGGAATTTTTCATTAATGTGGCTTCAAGAATAATTCGCATTTTCATGATTAAAATAAGCATGATTTTGATTTATATTAAAAATGGAAACTTAAAATGTTTTTACACATTGCAATTTGCACCCAAAAAGATTTTTACAATTTGCACCCAAAAATAGTTTTATAATTTTCACCCAAAAAGATTTTTTCAAATTTCATAACTTGTGCAAAAGGAAAATATGTTTACATATTTCAAAAAATGTGAAATGGTTTTGAAAAATTATTGGGAAAGCAAGTGGCCTTTTGCACAGAGGGTTCAAATGGGCTTAGAAACATTTTGGGTAAAAAAAGAAAAAGGTGTAAATTTTTAATTAATTAATTTTTGAGTAATTAATTAATAATTTTATTTTTTTGTTTTGACTTTTTGGGAAAAAAAAATAAAATAGATGTTTATATTAAAATTTTATTTTTCCACTAGTTTTTTACTATTTTCAAAAACTGCAATAACAGGTTTCAAGTACCAAAACTTGATATAGGTCTTAAGGAGTTAGTAGTTTTTAATATATGTTATTACATGGTCAAATCACACCTACATTAATCTATTACATGTGATGAAACACACTTCAACATTCAATTCCACATATAAGGCACAACAAGGCACAACAAGGCACCCTACACAATAAGACACCCTATAGGCTTGTGATAACAACATGGAGTATTAGTTAAATTTAAAATCTCTCATGAATCTTATAAGCACTAAAAAACCTCCTTACTGATGGGACCATCTTTCAAGTCCATATATTTAATGACATACTTGACATGATTAAGAAATAACTCTTACTTCCCTTTGCAATGTGATTGTTAACTCAAAACAATGTATAGACAGGGTTTCTTTGATCTAGAGGACTGTACATTGATTCTTTACCATTATATTTTATAAAAAAAACAATTAACCTTCCATTCAAAAATGATCATTCTCAATCTATATATCATTATCTACACCAAAGTCATACTGACTTCATGAAAAACAACCGTTTACTTTCATATTGGATTGCCATAGGCAAAATAGGTTATATGGGTATATGTGTTACTCATTTCTCTATAGTTATATATAGGTTAAGCATGTTTAAAACTAATATCATGATGAATCACAAATTAAAAACCTGGTGGAATCACTCCAAGTTCCCTTCCTTGATTATGACCTATAGTCACTTCCTAATTACCACCTATAGTCATTCATCCACCTACAAACTTACATAAATGACAACATATTCATGGCCTCAAGGAAATTCAAGGATAACATGAAACTAATTCAATCACATACACTAAATGGATAATCTGAAACAAGTCACTTTCTAGGTCAATGGGTCAAAGTTGTCAAAATTGTTAAAGTTGTCAAAATTGTCAAAGTTGTCGAAATTGTCAAAGTTACCAAAGTTATCAAAATTTTAAATAGGTCAATAGTTCAATTACCACCTAATAGATCAATAGGTCAAAGTTGTCAAAATTTTCAAAGTTGTCAAAGTTGTCAAAATTGTCAAGGTTGTCAAAATTGTCAAATTTTTCAAATTTTTCAAATTTTTCAATAGGTCAATAGGTCAACGTTGTCAAAGTTGTCAAAAATATCAAAGTTGTTAAAGTTGTAAAAATTATCAAAGTTGTCAAAGTTCTAAAAATTATCAAAGTTATCAAAATTTTCAAAGTTGTCAAAGTTATCAAAATTGTAAAAGTTGTCAAAGTTTTCAATAGGTCAATAGGTCAATTACTCATCAAGTTTCTAGGTCTCTAGTTCAAGTTGTCAAAGTTGTCAAAGTTCAAGTTATGGTTGCAAAAATTCGGTTTTGATGCTTCCTGAGTGAAAAATGACAACACCAAGATGCTCATGGGGGTGGATAATTTCAAGGACCAGGTTCTTATCCTCCCATTAGGCTTGATCGACAAATCCACCACCCATTCTGACCTCAAGAACATCCTTCCCAATACAAGAAAAATGTAAATTTTTAGCCTAAGTTTAAACATACATAAAATTAAAATTATAAGTCATTTACACAAAACATTAGATCCCTAAAATACATATTTAATCCCTCTAATCTCACCCCAAAGCACTCAGGTGGAATATTTGAGATCAATCTATTAGACAAGTAGCAGTGACATGTCCAAAAATGCAAGTTTTTAATAGTGAACAAGCAACTTCTCAAGCTCCAACTAGAATTTCTACCTTTGGGACCTCTACTTATTAATACATCACTTTTATCATGTCTAGATAGTAAAATTAAATGGTATCACATTGCAATGATGTTCTAATCCACCTAGAAGTGCCTTTTCACTACCATTCTAGAGAGCGGAAACATTGACAATAAATGTTGTCAAAGTTCAAGTTGTGGTTGCAAAACTCTAATTCTAATGCTTCTTAAGTGAAAAATGAAATTGAAAACATGTCTATAGGGGGATGTAAAACATCTAGGACTAGGTTCTTATCCTCCTGTTAGGCCCAATCAATAAACCCACCACCCATTCCGACCTCAAGAACACCCTTCGTAATACAAGAAAAATGCAATTCCCTAAGTTCAAACACACATAAAATGAAAAATGTAAGTCATTTCAATGAAATTTAAGATCCTTAATGTACCTATTTAATCTCTCTAATTTCATCTTAGAGTACTTAGGTGTAAGCTTTGAGATCAATCTATTAGACAAGTTGTAGTGATGGGTCTAAAAATGCAAGTTTTTATTAGTGAACAAGCAACTTCTCGAGATCCAACTAGAATTTCCACCTTCAGGACCTTCACCTAATAATTTATCACTTTTATAATGTAGATATAGGTAAATTACATATTTTCACACTTTCGTGACATTTGAATCCACTTGGAAGTGCATTTTCACTACTATTTAGAGAACATAAACACTGATAACAAATATTGTCAAAGTTCAAGTTGTGGTTGTAGAACTTTGATTTTGATGTTTCATGAGTGAAAAATGACACAAAAAAAAAACATTCAAGGGGGTGGATAATGCCTAGGACTGGGTTCTTGGTCTCTTTTTAGTCTTGATTGACAAAGTCACCACCCATTCCAACCTTAAGAACACCCTTTCTAATACAAAAAAAATGCAATTTTTAGCTTAAGTTCAAACATGCATAAAAATAAAATTATAATTCATTTACATGAACCATCAAATTCCTTAAATACCTATTTAATCCCTTTAATTTCAACCCAAATCAATCAGGTATAAGATTTAATATCAATCCATTAGATAAGTTAAAGTGATGGGTCCAAAAATGCAAGTTTTTGTTAGTGATCAAGCAACTTCTCGAGATCCAATTGGCATTTATACCTCCGAGACCTCCACCTATGAATATATCACTTTGGTAATATATTTTTAGGAAAATTACATGTTATCACATCACCATGATGTTCTAATCCACCTATAAGTGAATTTTCACTACCATTCTAGAGAGCAAAAACACTAACAATAAATGTTGTCAAAGTTTAAGTTGTGGTTATAGTACTCTGATTTTGATGCTTCTTGAATGAAACATAACACCACCAACATGTCTAATGGGGGTGGATAATGTATAGGAATATTTTATTTTCTCTTGTTTAAACACCCATAAAACCTAATCTTCTCTTAGCTTCAAGAATATAGAACTCTTTACTGACAGTGCCAACCATGTGAAGGTGGAAGCTTATCTGGCACCACTAACCTACAAAAAATTGTTAGTAAGTAATTAAAAATGAGATTTATATATGTAATACCTATAAAATAAAAAAAATTGGTAAAATTTATTACATCTACTTTTAAAAATTCAACATACCTTCATAGTTCAATCCAACAAACCACTAAGATCTGCTCTAACCTTGATAGTATCAAGAATAACTTCATGGTCAAACTCTTAAACTTTCCATAGTTTCCTATTTAACGGCCTCCCATGATATTTTTATAATTGAATATTCATTTCAAGAATCAAATTTGAATAATACAATATCCTCCTATGCATTTTAAACTCTTCAAACAACCATTGATCTGTATTTTTTTATAGGATATTGTTGAAACCAAATTCTAGTGACTATCACTAACCTAGTGGGATAGCCAATGTTTTCTCCATCTATAACTAGGGAAGTCAATTTTTTATTTCTCTCTACACACTAACACAAGTAGTAGTTAGTGCCTTTTTCATTATCTTCATCTACAATAACTACAAAAACATGCCCTATATCACAAAAAATCATCTTTAGCGATAATATAAAGATATATTTAATAAAAATAAATTATGCATAATGAAAAATATTCTATCTGATAGCAGCAAATTAGATACATGGTTAAATTCATTTAATGATGTCATATTTGTAAGTTGAAATGTTGTTGGGAAATGATATGTGTTGATTAGAATTAAAGGTTTGGAACTCCAATAATACACCCACTCTTGTGACTCACACTCATTCCAAACAAAGTCCATGCATGCAAAATAGAAACATGCCAAGTGTCTCATATGAACAGTCTAAGAACTTGCATTTTAGATATGAAATGAGTGGAGGTCACTTAAACCTATTATATTTATATAATCCTCATATTTTTCCAATTTTTCTTCCTCTATTAACCAAAAATGCCTATGAACAATAAAATTTGGTTTAGCAACATGACACATGTTCTCATTGCACCATTCAACCATAGTTTTTACATCTATCAAATGAACACCCTCTTTAAATTTCAACTCCTCCTTTGTAATACATCTTTTTACATAAATTCTAGCACTGTCATGTTCCCCTTTTTCATGTCTAGCCTTGGTGAAACTCTAAATGTGTTCTACACCAGTGGTAATGTGCATCCTGCTCAACTAATAAAACATCCATGCATTTTAAAATTATGATGTGCAATTTTTTGACCAAATGTTATGTTCATTGAAAGCAATGTTCCTCTGACTCAAGTATTCATAGAACTTCTAAAAACAACCTTACACATACTCTGAACAATGTGATCTATCATCAATGATATAGAAATGATACTCCCTTAATATTTTCCATTGTTGTTCTATACTATTAGGTGCATGCATAAATGATATATGCATTAATATGGTAACTTATGATGAGTTTTAATACTATGATTAAACTTCCATTTGGGGTTTGAATGTGTAATTTTTAGCAAAATCAACTATTAAAACAATGTAACCAAGTGGGAATGTATCTTTGCATATCTTGAAATGTTCATCCAACCATTTAGCCCTATGTTTGTGCCTTTCATAGTCATAAAAAATATTCTCCCTAAATTTGACCAAAAATTTGGAAATGAGTATCATTTTTATAACAAGCTCACACCTTTTAGATTCATTTCTATTTTTTACTTAATAAGTCACTGATTTATATTAACTTAAACCAACTAATACCTATCCAATTGCCATTGAAGTATAATTTCCATATGCTTTCGAGGTCATATTTCACCTTTACAAGGTTAGGTAGTAAGGTGCCCTCTTCAAGAATATAATATGTGCCTAGCCTAATTTCCTTTGCATTATTCTAAGGATCACACTCATAATGCTCACACACCCATTCATTAAGTAAGTCATCTAAGACCTCCTCAAGGGGTGTGGCAGTCTCATAAAGAATTGATATTTCTTCTTGGTCAAACAAATTACAGTTTACATCAACTGGGATAGGAGTGTATGCCTCTATATGATTCTTCAAAATAGGCTTGGCCTTAATGGTCACCTTGGTCCCATATCTAGTTCTGAGTAATATGTGTGGCCAAAATGAGGATAAATATCATTCCACTTTCATAATGAAATATTAGGAAATTTGTATAGCAAATTAATGGGGTAATTCAATGTTTTTGATGTCTTACTCAATGGAAAGGATCAGACATGCATGCAGAATAAGACTCAGATCCTTGATAGTTCTCATAGTTTTGATTGATGTCCCATATAGAAATGACACCTTTTAAGATGGGATAATATGTTATACTTAGCATGCATATTATTTTATTCAACATGAATGAGCTACTTACACTTGAATATATCATACAATTATGTATGAGATGCTCACTGATGATTAGGGAGATGTAGAATGGGGGTAGCTTGCTATTTTTGTTCACTTTTTCCTTAGGTTGGCATAGACTTGTGTGAATAATAGGTATAAATTTTAATGGATCATGGGGTTGGAATCCTTTTAGGGTGTCCTATATTAAATTAATTTGGGAAGGAATAGAAATAATGTCTCACATGGAAAAGTTTAGCCCAATCTTCTTCATCTACTCAACTATGTTAAAGCAGATGTAGACACTCAAAAACTACACCTTGGATAGTTGTCGATGTTGAATTACCATGGAACCACTTTTAATCCTTTGATTATATAATAATATATATAACTCATTTCACACATTTAACATTGACTTAAAATTTTAATCCATCTATCCACTTTTGACCCTTTTTTCATCCAGGCCCTTGGCTGCCACCAGTCAGCCTAGCCAATGATGATTATCCTAACTATCATCAATCAAGACCACAAGCTTGATTTAAATAAACTTCCAAATTTTTGAAAGATAAGCATTACACAAATTAGTAACTTCCTTGTACAAAGTAAATCATCTTTAAGACATTCTTAATTCACATCTTTTCCCCTTATCTAATTAGTAACTTCTTCCATCCTAATTAGCAAATTCATCCTACAAAAGGAGAAGAGGAGGAAGTGAAATGGATTAAAAAATGAATTCATGCCAAGCTATTTTATTTTATTTTTCAAGTATCCAACATCCTTTCAACAAGGAAGTAGTAGCATTGGAGACCTGAACCTCTATCTGCATCACTTTCAAAGGCCAAAATACTGTCACTCTGGCCAAATTACCTCAACTCTCCACTATCAAGTTATAGGTATCTTGTGCTTTTTTTCATTGATTCATCTTATTTCTAAATTCCATACTCCAAACAAAAATCTTAACATATTATTCTCCCTTATACAAGCATATATCAAAGCCTTAGACTGCTTATTCATTATTCTATAACTCCCTTTCAATATCCTTCTAGAACACATAGGCAACCACCGATGGTTAGCCCGACCATTGATGGTTACCTCAACCATCTCTGGTTACCCAACCATCACCAGTTACACTAATTGCAGCTAGTTAACCTGACCACTTATGGTCACTATGGCATAAAATTCTAGAAAATTGTTTTGAGCCCCTTACCCTCAACCAAACCCACTCTTCTTTATTTTTGCCTGATAATAGTAACCTTTCTTATTTTTTGAACTAGACCCCAACCATTTTAGTGTAAGTATTGACTTGCTATTGCTATTTTTTTAGTTGTTTTCTTTGAAAAAACATTTACTTTCTCTTTCTTGCATGTATTTACTTTCATATCATTAAATGCAAGTATCCTTTCTTTTCATTTTTATTAGCTTAATTATTATAATAGTAGATTGATAACCTCTTAGTAAGCATTACACTTCTTGGATCTAGCTCACGCTAGGTAGTCCACTTAACCATCCATCTAACAAACCCATTTTCAAGTGTTTGTCTTATCTATAGGGTATTCCTTCCTAGCCAAAGAGGACTTCTCACTATAGTCTAGATTCATGCATGCACTTTACTTGGTATTTTTATACACACCCTATTACTAGTGCCATTAATTTACTTCAAAACTAAGAAATGAGTTAAAATTAATTGAAAATTTTTGGCACATCTAATGGGACCTATTTCCCTTTTTCTTCCTTATTGTTTACTCATCAAATGAAAGCTAAAAATTTCTTTTTGGGTTTAAAATAAACCTTTTGCATACATTGATTGCTTGCTTGTCTTAGTTCATTTAGTAACTTAGAAGGAAAATTAATTGATCATAGTTTTCACACTTATTATTATACACCAAGCCAAACCACAAAACAATTAACACATAAAAACATACCTAAGATAAGGCCTAATTAGGATTTCATCACCTAGCAGAAACCTTACCCCCTCCTAGATATCCTAATTGGATTTCACCACCAAGGGGAGAACCCACTTAGCTCTCTAGTTGAGTATAAACTCATAACTCAGTTATTTTAGCTAAGCACCTAACACTCTTACCAATGTTGGATTGTGAAGTGAGGAGTTAGGCCCTAATACCAAGCCACATATTGAAGTTTGTTGTTCCCAAAATCTGTCACTCATTTTTGGAACAACATATGAGCTATTTTTGGTCCTATAGGCCAAAAATTTGTCTCTTCCCTTCTCAAAAATTGTTCTGGGTATTCCAATTCTCCATTTTTTAAGATTTTTTAGCTAATAGACTCCGTAGGCTAATTTCTACAGACTCTGTAGGCTTATTTCTATAGACTCCATAGGCTAATTTCTACAGACTCTGTAGGTTGGTTTCTTGGTTTTATAGACTAGTTTCTATGAACTGATTTCTATGGACTCCACAAGAAAGGAACAAGTTTCCAACACTTAGGCATTTTTAGGATAGGTTCAACACCTTGGTTCAACCAAAAATGTTCTTCACCAAGCTTCAAACAAAGGATTGAACCATTGAACCATTGAGCCCCACTTCCAAAAGGTTCAAAGGCTCAACGGGTTCAAAGGTTCAATGACATTAGCAAGCTTAAAGAGTTAAGTGCTTCATCAAAAGTTCAACAAGTTCAACCACTTCAATAAGTTCAAAGGCTTCGAAGAACAAAGGAATGAACTATTGAACCTTGAACCGAATTGGTTCAATAAGTTCAATGGGTTCAATCGATTCGAAGAGATCAAAACACTTAGCAAAAATAAGAAGGCTTGATCCTTTCAACCATTGAACCTTGAACCAAAATGGTTCAAAGGTTCAATGGGTTCAATGATTCAAAGGTTTGATGAGGATTTGGTTCAAAGGGATCAATTCAAGTGGTCAATTGAATGAGTGGAACAAAAGATTAAACAATTGAACTATTGAACCTTGAACCAAAAAAAGGTTTAATGGTTCAAAGGTTCAAGGGTTCAATGTGGTCGGTTCAAAGGAGTGCCCCAAAGCTGAAAGAATAAGTACCCTTGCGGATGGCAGTGAACTAAGGGTAGGTGCCCTTACGGAGGGTAGGGAACATTGGTTCAAAGATCAAAGAGAAAGTGATGGAACAAAGGATGAATTAATGAACTGATTGAACCTTGAACCAAAAGATTTCAAGGTTCAAAGGTTCAACGGTTCAAAGGAAGCACTAGAGAAAGGAAAAAGGGATTGAACCAAGGAAGTGATTAAACCAAGGAAGCAATTGAACCAAGAAAGCAATTGAACAAAGGAAGCGATTAAACCAAGAAAGTGATTGAAACAAGGAAGAAATTGAACTAAGAAAGCAATAGAAAAGAAGAAAGTGATAGAACCAAGAAACCGAGGAGGCCACTCGAACCATTGAAATAGTGGACCAATGACATCCCCGCAGAAGTCAAATTCAGCGTAACAAAATGTCCATTGATTTTTAGAAGTGGTGCAGAACTTGAAAATAAACTCAATGACCAATTGAAGGGGGAGTTGAAAGGCTAGTAGAATGGTGATTACTGAGACTTTGAGCTCAGATTGTTAATCATATTTATTTGTTTGAATGAGAAAGCAAGTTACTTTCAGACTTTGTGATGTTATAGCTTGTGTCATTTTAGGATATTGTTCTTATGTTTGTCTTCTGAATGGATTCTTGTCCAATTAATGAAATAAGTAGAACTTGTGGAAGTAATCAAGAAGGTGTCTTGAAGCCAATTGTGGGAGACTTTGTGCTGTCTACAATTTACTTTAGTGTGTTTGTCTATTTTTTATTCCTGTGTAAAGGACCTTGGGATGACTTTGTGCCCTCATTGTCCTTCGTATTTCACTCTTGGTTAGTCAAGGTGGAGACTTTTTGCTACACCTCAGTCTATTGGTTATTACGCCCTTATTACCAGTTACTTATCACTACCTGAAATAACTCCTACTATTTCCTACAAGACCACTTCTAAAAGAAGATAAGTGCCTTCAGTGTTTTCACCAAGTTTTTCTCCTTTTTTTGTGAACATCATCTCTAAAAAAAGAGAGATAGATGGTGTTATCCTACCCCTGAGTGTTATTTTTTGCATATATATAGTATATATCTCATCATAGTTATAAGGGAACCTCCCCTTGATGAGAGGAGAGATTTGTCCCCTTTTGATGTGGTAAACCCACACATTTAGATGACCAATCTCCCTATGTTTTGGTTGAAGAGACCTATTTTGCTCATCAGTTAGCTGGTGACAAAATATTCACCCAACAAATTTCAACATGGATTTTCCTTTTGAGCACTTAAACAACCTAAAACCAACCTTAGATTTCCTCTTTAGTACCCAATCTACAAGTCAAATTCCATCTTCACACTTTCTAAGGCATAAGCCAAAAGCAATCTAAAAGGAATTCTATGATTTAATGCACTTTTAGTGTATGTATTGTTTTACTTGAATTTTTTTCTTTTGATTACTCTTTATTTGAGGTGTGAGTTTTGCTATACTATTTCATATTTTGTCACATGGTCTTTACTAAACAACAATTGAGAAACCAAACTGATCAACCACCACCTTCTTCTTCCTCCTTCATGGAATACAATTCTAATGATGAGGGTTCACCTCATTCTTCTGCCTCTCTTACTAGAATCCTGATTATGTCTAAAGGTGATGCAAATTTCACTACCTTCTTTGACAAAAAATAAATTGCTCTTCAACACTACCTTAACAACTTACCCAACTATACCTCTATTACTTTAGTTTCTCCTATGGATCCTCCTTATGGTATGCCTCCCCACCTTATGGTGGGTATTACCTTAGCCCAACCCTTATTGACCCAAGCCTACTCTTCCTCCAATGTCCCATATATTACCACTACCCAAACCCAATCAAATATTCTAACATCCAAACAAACACCTCCTACCACATGCCACACTTCACATATAGGTTCAAATTTACCTCTAGTTACCTATACTCCACCTACCATGGGGTTGTCTTCTTCCCCTATTTCCACCCTTCCCTTTGTCTCAACCAACCCATCAACTTATACCCCATTTCATAACTTGGTGCTCTCTATATCTCAAACACTTACACCCATTAGCACTAGAGTCACCACTTAACTTATCCAACCTCAACCCACCACCTTAGCCATACCTTTAACTCAACCCACCTCCATTCCTCAGCAAGTGCCCATGACAACCTATTAATATGTCTCTAATCCACAAGGGTACATAGAACCTTCCACCCAACCACATGTGTCAATTAACCCTTATGTGACACCATCTCAATATTTTGTGACCACTTACCAATATGTGGCTTCTTCAACACCTTCTATCACTTATCCAAACATAGCTGCCACCCAACCTTAATACAATGTGCCCCTTGATTATGTAGCTTCCCAACCCCAACCAAACTTGATCAAGATGTTAATGGATAAAATGACCAACTTAGAGTCATCCATCTCCATGTCTCATAACCTTTTATCCTATGATAAAATTTTTAATGAACCCATTCACCCAAATGTTACTATCCATGCTTATCCTCCTCAATGGGAATTGCCTAAGTTCTCCAAATTTCAAGGTAAGGAGGATCCACAACAACATTTGAGAGAATTATGTCATTCTTTCTATTTAATATCATATGATGATGCTCTCCTTCTTCAAACCTTCCCCATGTCCTTATTCAAACCCACCCTTGATTGGTATAGTGCTTTTCCCATTCACTCCATCTTTTTTTCTCAACTAACCCAAATCATTTTAGAAAACTTTTTGGTAAACATATCTAAGAAGGTTTCTATTATTGACCTCTATTCCATTAAGCAATTTGATGATGAGTTAATTATGGATTTTATTTCTATGTGGGAGGTCTCATCAACCAACTTTATTTTTCCTTACCCCAACCCAAACTAATTGAACTCTTCTCTCAGGGTTGTGCCAAACATATTTCCCCCACTCTTTAGGTTTAAACCTTCCAAATGTTTTATGAGTCATTCACCATGGCATGAATACTTGAAAATTGGGCCATTAATGAAGGGAAATTTAAATTATGGAACAAAAATTCTAGTTTTAAATCTAATGACCCTTCCTCTATCAAAACTACTAACCAATCCAATACTAAGGAGAAAACATCTACAAACTT
Organism: Torreya grandis; assembly: GCA_037957365.1. Taxonomy (NCBI): domain Eukaryota; kingdom Viridiplantae; phylum Streptophyta; class Pinopsida; order Cupressales; family Taxaceae; genus Torreya; species Torreya grandis. The sequence continues at coordinate 260,877 of JARHVA010007895.1, forward strand.
AGTTATTCTAAAAATTGCTCCACCTTTGACTGTTAACTAGCCACCTCCAACCAATTATTCAAACCCTCCTCAACAACAAAACCAAAACCAAAATCAAGCTTCTCCAATAAAATATAATCCCATTGGAGAATAGTATGCATCAGTTTTGGATAAATTTCTCAAAGCCAAACGCATCCAACTTCCACCAACTAAACCACCCCAAAAAATTTATTTTTCTCACCCTGTACTTGGGTGGTATAATGAAAATGACCATTGTGCCTTCCACCATGTTTTAGGACATGAAATTAAAATATTTAATACCTTTAAAAGCCTTGTATAAAATTTGATTGATAGTGGAGAACTTACATTTGATAATCCCAATGCACCTCCTAATCAGTCCCTTAACATTTTGTGCAAGCCTTTTCCCAATCATGATCCTTCCACCCAACACCTTGAAAATAAACCTGAATCATCTCTCTCTCATGAGGCACATACAATCAATGTAATTAATAATGATCACATTGTTAGTGAGACCATTACCTCAATCTCCCAAGGGGAAATACTAAACTCACCACCTATTCTTTCAGATACCCAAATGCATGAATCAACCACCCCTCTCTCTTCATTTGATGACACCTTGTCTATAACTACCTCTCCTTTGGTGGAAGTACTGAAGAAGACAAATGTTGCTTTAACTACCATTTATCTTCCACTCTACCCATTCAAGTTGTATAACTACCCTCTATTCCTTTGGATACCCAAACAAAGGAAGCAACCATCTCCATCCTTCCCATTCAAGATACCACACCAACCTCTCTTATCATAGGACCATCCATTCTCCTTTCAAAAACCATCCCAAAAATAGAAATTACCTCATCTACCCAACCACCAATTTTAGAATCTTCCCTCAAAGATAGTAATTAAAGAGCCATTTCTTTTTTTCCACATATGGGCTTAAGCATTGAAACCAATAACCAATGAACTAAACCCATCTACAAGCCCTTTTCTAGACTAGTCCAAAGTCTAGAATTCACTTTCCAACCTAATTTTGATAAAGACACCTTTTGGCATCATCTTGGACTACCTTACCAAGGCAAATCCAAATCCTCAACTTCACTTGAATCCACCCTTAAGCCTATCATGGCCCCTTTACCAAATACTTCTTCCAAGATCATAACTAAAGCATCCCAACCACCCCCATCTAAAATTACTAAATCACCTTACACCTCTTTCACCAAACCAATCAATAACCTAGGGATTCTTTCCATACCTAGTCATGCTTATCCTCCTCTAAGGTTGGATTTAACTCCATCTAGTCCACTAAAGGCAAATCCAACTATATTTATTAAGAAGGTAGATTTACCCAAACCTCTACCTCAAAATAGACCCATACCACCTCCTTCCCACTTACCTTCTATCTTAGGACCCCATCCTTATACCATACTAGTTACCTATTCTTCCTATAATAAATCATCCCCTTTTATTCCACTAATACACATAAAAACATATAGTTCTCCATCATTTTTAACAAATCTATCTACCTCCACTTTTCTACCTATAGATAAACCCTCATCATCCAAGTCTTCCATATATAAGTCTTTAACCTCTAAACCAAGTATAACCAAGCAAACCCAACCAAAACTGCTAACCAAAATCATTTCTCCAACCCCAAATTCCACTCTAAAAACTATGCATGATAAGGTTACCACTCCTAAAACCAAAAACCCATTACCTCTAACACCTTTTTTTGAATCATATTTAACCATTTTGTAAAGGTTGTTGTAAACCCCTTTCATTAGCTTACCTCCAAACAAACCTTTTGACCCTTCGTGCCCTAAACCTTCCTAGTTCAATAATAACTTGATATACACATACCATAGGGCATTGGGACATGACAAAAATAATTACAAATTTCTCCAAGCACTTGTTCATAGCCTATATGATAAGGATGATCTATTATTAGATGAACCCTTCTTACCCCCATTACCGATCTTGACATCAACCCAACCCACCCAACCTTTACCAACTCTCCCTTTCCTACCTAAGGATGAGAAGGAAGAACCAAAGCAAGCATCAAACCCAAAAAAATTCCTTATCCATACTATTCATTTGGTTACATGATCCTAAACCCAACTTAAAGATAAGGGAAAAACTAAAACCTCCATTCCATGGACCTACCCATCAACCCCTCAAACCACCACCCAAACCCAAGCATCTCTACCCTCACGTTCACAACCACCAAAACCCAAAGTATCTATTTTGGGATATTTTCCCTCCAACCCTTTTGCATTCATACAATGGTTAGTGTTGAAACAACTTCACCAAACACTAGTGAAAATGAACCTCTATGAACTAATCAACACTTTGCCCCACCATTGCCAAGAACTAATCAAGGCTTTGGAATCTATTGAGGTTTAGACAAATGATCCTCAACCTATTGTACCCTTATTTAGAGCTCTCCAACTTTCAACCCTTGTTACCTTTTAGGATTATGGAATACTACTTGTTAATCTTGAGGACTCTGATACTCCCCTTTTTATTACTGCGTACATCAATCAACCTTGCCTCTAAAGGGTTATGATTTATGGAGGAGATAGTATAAATATTATCTTATCCCATGCATACAACCAACTTTATCTACCCAAAAATATCATGTATTAAATTACAAAAATCCTTAGCTCTTTTAATGATACCATAGCCACTACCTTAAGGATTATTATCTTCCATATCTACTTAGGGCCTTGTACCATTATAGAACTATTTTATGTTATAGAGGGAAAGTTATAGTACATGTTACTCAGACAGACTTGGATTCATGTTATGGGTTGTGTCCCTTACACCTTACACCACTGCATCAAATTTGAACATGAGTGACAAATTTTTACCATCAAAGTTGATCTTAGTCCCTTTACCTCTTTCAATATGACATATAGGCCTAATGCCATCCTCATTCCTCCATCTATTTCATAACTAAATTGTAATAAAACTACCCCACCAACCAAAACCATCAACATTCCACTTATATTAATGATGAAACATCAACTAGCTCAACCATTTCATCATCCCAAATTCTAATCGAGGACCCTTTGCAATCTACATTTTAACATCCCTTTTTATAAGAATATCAACTTTTAGACTTAGATGCTTTCCCTACTCTACAAGAGTATGGGAATATCAAATATGACCCTTCTTATGATCCCAACATCAGAACCATTATCCCTTTTAGGCTCCAAAACAATCAAACAAATTTCATCTATGGGGGACTTGATCAAACACTTCTTGCTCCTATCACTATCCTATTCATCTGACCATTCACAATCAATTTTTCCTACTTGGACAAACTAACCTTTACCAAATATTAAATTTAATAGTGCACTTAGAATGGGTTTGATCTTGGCCTTTATGAAGAGGGACCTCATGATTTAACCATAATCAAAACTTAGAAACCTTATGAGTTCTTTGGTCTTGGGTTTGTACCACCAGATAAACCCACCTCGCCAAAACCCGTTGCCTCCATTGATGAATAACCTCCAACCCCATCTTCTTCAAATCTGAGGAGTCTAACATCATCTCATCTCACCTTTTTTAATCAATACCATTAATTTAGGCCCCTAACTTACCAAAAGGAAGGCCAAACTAAAACATTTCCTCTTATCCATACCAAAATTATTAAACATGAATCTCCCACCATTAACATCATCCAACACTAGGATGATGATTCCATTCTCACCTACCTTAGTGTAGTGGATTCTTCCATTCATAAATACCTCCCTCCTAATAACTAAACCATGCTAAATGAATCAACCATTGATGTCAACTTGGGTACTCAGGATAACCCCTGTATTGTCAAAATTAGCCAATCTTTAAATTCCACTGAGCTACAAGACTACCCTTATTTCCTTTGAGAATGTAGTATAGCATTTGCATGGTCCTATTAGGATATTTCTATGATTAACCCTTCTATCACCCTCCACAACATTTTCACTCATCCTAAATCAAAGCTAGATTGACAAAAGCTTTGTAGAATGCATCCTTGCATAGCCCTCCTAGTTAAAGAAGAGCTTCATCATCTCTTATTTATCAAATTTATCCAACCTATTGAATACCTGCAATGGGTTTCTAACATCATTCCTATTATCAAGCCTACATGAGGACTTCACCTCTATATCTATTTTTGTGACTTCAATCTTGCCTACCCAAAGGATGACTTTCTTCTAACCAACATCAACCAACTTGTTGATCTTATAGCTAGTCATGAAATGTTATCTTTCATGGATAATGTCTCAAGATATAACCAGATCTTGATTACCCCCAAAGATCAATATAAAACTTCTTTTATCACCCCATGGGGAACCTTATATTATAGAGTCATGCCCTTTGGATTAAACAATGTTAGAGCAACCTGTCAATGGGTCATGACCTATATCTTTCATGATTTCATCCATAAAATCATATAGGACTATGTGGATGATCTCCTTGGGAAATCCAAACACTACGAAGATCAGATAGATGTTCTCAGCATCATCTTTGATTACCTACTTCATTATCATGTTAGGATCAACACCAAAAAGTGCATTTTAGGGTCTTATCAGGTAAGCTTCCTACTTTCATCATCTCTCTAAGTAGAATCAAAATAGACCCTGATAAAGTAAGAGAAATCTTGGATATTCCTCCTCCTACTAACCTTACACAACTCTAATTCCTATAGGGAAAAATTCAATCCATACATCATTTTATCTCCTAGCTATCTAACAAATGCCAGCCCTTCCACCACCTCCTAAAGAAGGACACCTCCTTTAATTGGACCAAAGAATGTCAACAAGCCTTTGATTCAATTAAGGAGTATCTTATCTCTCCACCTTTCCTCACCCCTCCTAAGGAAGACCATCCATTTTACCTATACATATTCACCACTGATCATTACCTAGGGGTAATACTCACTTATCATAATTAATAAAATAAATAGTGAGCCATCTATTACATCAGTTACACCCTTATCAAGTATGAAACTCAATATGACCATCCCAAAAAGCTTTGCCTCACCTTAGTTTTCATGGCCTCCAAACTCCATCACTATCTTATTAATAATAAAACCTATGTTATCACTAACACTGACCCCCTCAAGTTTATGCACTCTAAGCCAGATCAAAACCAATGTATGGCTAAGTGGCTCATGATTCTAGCTAAATTTGATTTTGAGTTTCTTCTATAAAATTCCATTAAAGGGTAGGTCATTGCTGACTAATTGGCTGAAGCCTCTCTACTCAATAATCAACCTCTCCCTCTTACCTTTCTAGATGAGTCTATTATAGCTCTTTCTTAAGAAAAACCCACCTACCAAATGACCATGTTTTTTTATGGTTCTAAATGCCAAAATGGTGGGGGTGTTGGAGTTATTCTCATTCCCCTTAATGTGGAACATCTTCCCCTTTCTTTTAAACTTGAATTTGAATGTACCAATAACATAACTGAATATGAAGCCTTAGTCATAGGCCTCTAAATTGCCTTAGCTTTGGGAGTCAAAAATATCAGTATCTTGGGTGACTCCCAACTAGTCATCAACTAGGTCACATGATCTTATCAATATAAAAATGATATCTTCTCAAAGTTTAAACAACTCATGGATATAATCTTAGCAATATTCAATCATTGCATTATCTAGTCTATTCCTTGATCTACCAATAAATTTGTGGATATGATGGCTTCCTTTGCTTCCCAAATTCCATCTCAAACTACCAAATCTAAACTATTCATCACCATCCACCACTTTGTCACACCCTCGTATATTAGTTCTAATCTCCCTACCATTTATAGTATGGATATGTTTCCTTTCAACATTTGGTATGACTAAGCTTTTTACCACCTTAACCTTAGCATCATTCTTACCAACATTTTAAATAATTCCTGAAGAGCCTTTGTTTAGAGTACCTCTCATTATACCATAATAGGGGGAATCCTTTACAAATGAAAATTTGATGGCCTCCTTCTCTATTTCCTATGTATCCAAGAAGTTTCTTATGCCATCAAATAAATGTATGATAGAATATGTGGGGGACACTTTAGTAGCCTAGCTATTGCTAAGACTATCCTTTACCTTGGTTATTATTGGCTCACCCTTAATAAGGACTATTATGACTATGTAAAGAAGTGTGTCAAATGTCAACAAATCTACATCATGCACCTCCTCATGGCCTTCAAGTATCTTCTAATTAGTGGCCCTTTTCACAATGGGGTCTTCACCTTATTAGGGAAATCAACCCCCATTCTTCGTAATGACATCAAGATATCATTACTGCCATTGAATATTTCACCAAATGGGTGGAGGTCATCCCCCTTACATCCACCAAAGCCAAAACAATTATCAACTTCATCAATCACCATATCATCTACCACTTCAGTGTTCCCCATAATATCGTCACTGATAATGGTAAATATTTTAAAAACTAAAAATTTTAAGGTCTTTATGATGCTTTTGGCATCAATTTAATCTTTTTTTCACCTTATCATCCTCAAGCTAATAGACAAGCAGAAGCCTCAAACAAAACTCTCATCAAGATGATCACCAAAGTAGTAAGTGCTTTAGGTTAGGATTGGCATGTACATATCCCCTTCAATTTATGGGCCTATCACATGAGCATTCAAACTTATATGGGTGCTAACCCTTTCTCTCTCATCTTTGGAACTGAGGCAGTCTTACCTCTCAAAGTCCAAATTCCATCCCTTCACATATCTTTACATAAAATCCTTTTTGAAAGTGATTATCATTAATAACACCTCATGCATATTGAATTCCTTGATGAACATCACCTTGAAACCCTTAATCATCTTCATGTTTATTAAGAATGGATCAAACACACATATAATAGACACCTGAAAGAGTGAGAGTTCAACATTGGAGACCTTGTCCTTAAGGAAACCCAACATGTAACTAATATGGAAAAAATCAAAAGGGGTAAGTTTGCTTTTAATTTATCTTATAACCTACATCATAACCCATAATTATGGATTAGGAGCTTATCATTTATCCTCTCTTAAGGGTCAACTAAAACCTGAGCCTCTTAACGGTTCACATTTGCATCCTTTCTATTATTGAAATAGGGATCAAACTCATTTCTATATCTAAATTAAGCTCATCCCTTGGTTCATGAGATTTTACCTACCTTTCACATCCTTAACTCCTTTGGGAACAATCGATTACAACATAGAGCCATGTGATTATTCCTCACATTTATGACCTAATCCTAAGCATGGGTACCATGGCTCTACCCATGGCATGGTTCTCATGGATACTTTTTGTCTTTAATTAGATGAAATCCCATGGTTAATTATCTCACAAACCACTTTCCCAATTTAACATTAACCTTTTGTGCTTAATCCTTGCCTTCATAAGGGTCAACTTTTGAATCCTAAATATACTTGTCCATGTCTAACATGCATATCACTTGCATTACAGATTGCTCCCTTAAAGGATACATACCCAATAATTAAAAGTTGCTTAAAATATATTTCTCCCTTGAAAGATAGCTACAACATCCAATTCTAGACCACTCCCTTTAAGAATGGCTATGGAATAATCATTTGAATCTTCTCACATTGATAAGCTTTAACCACTTATCAAAATAGCAAAAAAAAAACAAATAATCCTATGTAAAAATTAAAGAAAGTAAGCCATAATTAACTCTTATAAGTGCCATTTGTAGACTTCTCACATCGATCAGTCAACACATTATCCCATTATGATACAATCACCTCCTATTTATGGCATTGGTTCACTTACCACATTGATCAGTCTACATCTCATATTAAGGAATGAACTTGTCTATTATAGTTCTTTGGTCACCTATAGAAGGGGAAGCTAACCCACATCATGATACAATTTCAACCATTTCCCATTTAACTATCTACTTATCACCTACTTTCCTTCCACACCTCTTTTCAAGGGATATGATCTTACTTGATACAAAGTGATCAAGACCCCCTCTTTCTCAATCAAATCATTCTCTTGTGAAGCATTTGATAGGTTTTTGTTCACTAAGTCAATCTAACTATGGTTTCTCATTGATACATCCTTGACAACTAGAAACATCATGCCTTTTTAGTATGATTTATTTGTTAATTCATGTGGTCATATGTCTCACACTTACTTTTATGTCTATACCTAATTTATGTGTTTTCATTATCTTAACACAATCATGACATTATGCACTAGAAAACAAGGAAAATATAAACCAAACACATATCCTATCCATAAATAAAAAATCAGGAACCATAACATTGTAACCATTCAAAACATGTCATTATAAAATTATTATATCATCATCAACATCATAACTACAATAAAATATCATTCTATCTATTGAACACATTATCATGATCCTACCAAACCATAATTTCTTAGTCACTCAGAAACAACATCATCAAAACATATCTATCAAATGTTCAACCTAAACCATATAACAAAAAACATCTCAATTGAAATCAAACACATCATCATATACACAAATAATTATCATCATATCCATAAAAAAAATAATGCCTATACTAAGCATGCAACATCATGTGTATCATCCCTATCATTCCCATCATTACATCATAAGCATAATACATCAATATCTCATCCATGAAACATCATGAACATAATATAATCAACATAATAAAATATAATCATCATATACATCAATAAGGCAATGCATTCCATAATATATTAGTTAGTCATTTTCTCATAAACATTTCACATCATCGACACATAGGTCGGTATCAAAATATAAATCATGTATGTATCACACCTCCCCTCTATCAAGCCCTTGGAGCACCAAAACCACTACCACCTACACTATCTATACCTAAACCTATACTACCATCTAGTGGTGGCCCTCCTAACAACCCTATATATCCCACTGTTGAAGCCCACTATCCTGGAGTATCTATAGATGACCCACTTGCTAAACTAGCCCTATACTCCCCATATCTCATCTTCAAAGGTAGATATACTAGCATTATCACCTCATAATATCTAAGCTCCTCAATAATGGATAGGTATCAAGCCCTTGATACTATGTTAGGCAGTCCTCCTACTACTATTATAAACACCCATGCTCTCTATCTCAATGAGTCTCCCTCATGAGTCACTAACCCTAGAGAAACCTGTGCCTGATCATGCTCACCTATCAAAGTCACAACCTATCCTTGTAAGGTGACAATTTGTCCTTGTGATGTGGCCACCTACCCCTATAACCATTTAATATAGGCCTAAACTACTACCATTGCCTATCTATCTAGTTTGTCATCCTATGTAACCACCCCTGTAGGATCTACATTCAACTACTATTACTACTTGTCACCCATCTAAATTTTTATACTACATACTTAGAATATAACCACATTTCATAACCATCAACAATCTGTGTATCATCTATGGCCACTCTCATAGGGAGATCCTTAAAATCCAAGACCTCTTATGGCTATGGCTCTGGGAGTGAGAACTCTACATCCTCTCTTTTACATTGTGGAAAACTAGGGGGGATCCCTTTCACTAGTTCAAACTATCTCTGCACTTGGTCAAATAAGATCAGATCAGTCTCTCCATCCCAACTCCCATATATCCAACACCATCTTTGGAGTGATAATGTGTAGTACCTGTGCCTAGGCCAAATAGGCTAATCTACATATGGCCTCCATACAACATCACATAATACCAAGTCCTCCAAAGTATCCATAAACCAATCAATGTCTCTAGATCCTCTAATGGCACCTGTCAATGCATCAATATATCTCCATCACATGAAACCCACTAGAAAGGCTACCTGCATGAACCCCTATCATGGTACTTCTAATGGTCTCACAACATGAATGTGATCAAATCCCTAGTAGTGCAACACAAAACTAACACTAATACCATAACATCTATGTGCCTAAAAGGCCCAAATCTCCTTATATATCTAGACTAATAACATTGTGGCCCATCTAAATATAGTCCTCTAAGTAACATCTCCACTAATGCACATAACAAAAGGTATAAAAACCATATATGGCTTGAATCTAGCAAATTTAAACATGTCACTACCATCATCATCATTATTAGAAGGCATTGATCCTTTAGGTCCCTTTGGTACATTAGCCTGATCTCAAACCCATCTACATGCTATCAAACATGGTCATGATCAACTCTATATATAATATCCATATAATAGTATCTATCTTTACTCTTGATATGATAAATGGGCTCCCCCCAAATGGGTAGCCATGTGATCCTCATCACATCCTCTAATAGGATGGTCATCTCACTAGTTTACAACATAAAGGTCTTCATCACTAGATCTCATCTATAGATGCATCCTATGATAGGTGTTGATAATGTATTATATCCCCTAAGCCAACCATCTCCATGTGCCTCCACTCCTATACTATCAACCTATCCCAAACCTTATCAAAGATCTTAAGGACTCAGTCTCTCATCTGAATATGTTCATAGGCCTACAGAACAATCACATTATCATACTAAGAAAAACTTACTATCTACCTACACCTACTACTTTCAACCTATTCCACTCTAACTTACCTTTCACACTTAGTACACACCCCTACCTTTTATCTACATCCATTTTGAAACTTACATCCTTCTCTCTCTAATCTTGAACCTCTCTTGTATAACTTTTATTCACCTACATGACACCCTCACATCCTATTTTTAACATTTCAAACCTTTATGCCTAATATTTTATAACAAGCTTTCTAAAAACTTTACAAAAAATTTCAAACATCATCAAACTATCCCCAAACACCCCCTACCACACTGTGATCACTAACATTTCTTTGAACTATTGACGATCCCCTTAGGACCTTTTTATTCCCAAGTTTGATTGGCATTGGTCAGGTTGAACCATTGCCAATCACTGTGCGTGACTAGTATTGGTGTGAACCTCAAACTTGTGACCTCTTAGATCTCCACCCAACCTTATTTTGCTTAAAAACAACTACCTATATCTATTATACTACCTAATATAAACTCAACACATCATTCCCCTATCACTTTTTTCCATAAACTTTGCCTAAATTGATAAACACTAATCCTAAGGCATTATTCTCCCTAAGACCCTACTTGGAATTCTAACCCAACCTTATTCTTCTTAAATTCACATGAAACATCAAATTTAACTCATTAATTAAATAAAAAACATAACCAACCTAATTCCATGATCATTGTCATGGTCAAAGACCCTATCTTGCCACATGGCCATGCCCTCATCTACCCTCCATCTAGTCAACCACACATAATCAATCACTCAACCACACTTTCAATCAACCACTGTCACCTCCAAATCAGTAAGACCAACCATAAGTGAATAAAACACACCAAATATCTAGAGCATTAATTGCCAAACATCAAGATGTGAAAATGATTTCACTTTTCACTTTTACCCTCTCAATTTATTAGGGTTGTACCCTAACCATAAACAATTAGGGTGAACAACATTGGTTAAACCTAAGGAACACCCCTAACCATCATTTATTAGTAATTCTTCCCCAATTTTAAAATCCCCCTTCCCTTTTGGTGTTGATGTAAGGGTAACCACTTGGAACTCCATTCACCAACCCTTTGAGAACTACATTTGGCCTAAAGTTTTTTCTTGGATATTCTATCCATGGAACTATGTAGGTATCATCCACTTACCTCATGCATTTGGAGTTAGCTTGACCACCTCATTCCAACTAACCCATTTGACCATGTCTACCTTGATGTTATCTATTTTTTACCTAATCTCTTCATATATTTTGCACTAACTTTGCATTGGTATTTTTGACTGCATTGAATCCACTTGCCATGTTGCACTTTTTACACACCACCTCATGCATGAAAAAACTATTTATGTTATTCTATGGGAGCACTTCCTACCCTGGATACCTATGAACAACATTGACCCTATTTGGGTGACTTAATAGGCTTGACTCAGTTAAATATGACCAATGTTGTGGACTGGTTACCCTATCATCTATCTTCCTAGAACTCGCCTTTGTTTTTATCAACATTAGAATATTTAGTCTTTGTAAAATCTTGATTATGAAAATTCATCACATTTTGCATGAAATTTTACATTTTAAATTCCCAACCCATTTTGTGTCACCCACCTCGTGACTCACTATTTACCATCTACTAAACCCTGACTTGATTTTAGTTTTGCCTCATTATTTCCCAGTCTGAGGGGGAATAACTCCTCCCATACTCAAAGCAATCAGATCTTGACCAAGAAACCATTCATTTTTGTTTTGTAAATTATCAAAATAAAGTTTCATAATAAAAAGGGGAAAAATGTAGACACTTGAAAACTACACCTTGGACAATTGTCGATGTCAAACCACCATGGAACCCACTTTTGATCCTTAGAATAGATAATCATCTAGCTAACTCATTTCACACCTTTAACATTGACGTAACTTTTTAATCCATCTATGTACTTTTGACCCCTTTTTCATCTATGCCCTCGACTATTTTTGGTTAACCTAATTGGTGATGGTTATCCTGATCATCATCAATCAGGACCACAAGCCTACTTTAAAGCAACTTCTAGCTTTGTGCAAGATAATCATTACATAAATTAGTAAATTCCTTATGTAAAGTAAAACATATTTAAAACATTCTTAATTAGCATAATTTTCCCTTATCTAATTAGTAACTTCCTCCATCCCAATTAGGAACTCCATCCTTAAAAAGGAGAAGAGGAGGAAGTGAAATGGATCCACAAATGAATTCATGTCCAAGCTATTGCATTTTCTTGTGCAAGTATCCAGCATCCTTTTAACTAGAATGCGGTAGCATTAGAGACCTAAACCTTCATCTGTATCACTTACAAATCCTAAAGTACCATCACTCTAGCCAAATTACCTCAACCCTACACCATCAAGTTACAATTATCTTGTGCTTGTTTTCATTCATTCATCTTATTTCTAACTTCCTTACCCTAACCAAGCCTCTTAACATCTTATTCTTCCTCCATAGGCATGTATCAAATCCCCCACCTACTTATTTATCATTATGTAACTCCCTTTCAATACCTTCCTAGAATATATAGGCAACTACCAATGGCTATCCTAACCATTGATGGTTACCTCAACCATCACTAGTTGCCCAACCAACACTAGTTACACTAATCATATCTAGTTAACTAGACCGCTACTAGTTATTATGGCACAAAAATCTAAAAAACTATTTTGAGCCCCTTGCACTCAACCAAATGCACTCTTCTCTATTTTTGCCTGATAACAGTAATCTTTCTATTTTTTTGAATTAGACCCCAACCATTTTAGCATAAGTATTGACCCATTGTTGCTATTTTTTAGTTATTTTCTTTGAAAAAACATTTACTTTCTCTTTCTTACATGTATTTACTTTCATATCATTGAATGAAAGTATCCTTTGTTTTCATTATTATCATCTTACTTGTTATAACAGTGGATTGACAACATCCTATTAAGAACTACACTTCTTAGATCTAGCTCACGCTAGGTAGTCCACTCAACCATCGATCTAATAAACCCCTTTTCGAGTGTTTTTCTTATCTATAGGTTATTCCTTCCCAACTAAATAGGAGTTCCACTATCATCTGGATTAACATGCACACTTTACCAAGTATTTTTCTACACACCCTATTACTAGTTTCATTACGTTACTTACAAACTAAGAAATGAGCAAAAATTAACTGAAATAGTGGATTTCAGTCCATTTAACCTACACTTTTTGAATTATAGTCTCTTCTCACACCTGCACACAAGTTTTGGGATGGCCTTATTTTTACACAACCTATTCCATGTGCACTAAATGTTTCATAAGTGTTTTCACTTGGGTATCTATGTACTAAAATTGAGGCATAAAAAATAAGGTTCCTCCACCATTGTTATCTTTCTAAATATTGTATTAAAATCAACTGGGTTTATTATTACACTTGACACTATATTATGATTCAAATAATTGAAGTCACCCTCCTACCAATTTAAGAATGTGGATTCACCCTACTCTTGAATTCATGCATATAATACATCCCTTTGTTGATATGAAATAAATGGGGGCTCCTGAGGGGATGGCATGTTCTGCATTGTAGGTGCATCATTTATCACTCCATTCATGCACATAACTTGATCATGTGGATGATAACTCAAATAGAACCATTTAGAATGATACACAATGTTTCTTTTTTATAAGTATAAGATATTTATAAGTTCTCATAATGTCAAGATTTTATGTATAGAATGGTTTATTATATGTGAGCTAATTTTGAGTTTATGCAACATGTTGGTAGGGAGGCCTGTTTGATTGATATTAATAGTTGAAGGGTGATAAGGCATGAAATCTTATGATTGATATAGTTTGAGTGCCACTAACTCATTATAAAAATATCTTATATAAGGACTTGACCTTGTGTAGCTCACTCAAGGGTACCAAATATGATGGAATTAGAGAGCTAATAACAACATGAATGGGGGAAATATTAGGAATAAGAGGTAGGGTAGATGAACTTGTACATGGGGGAACAAGATATAAGGCCATAGGGGGTCTAAGAGCAATTTTATATTATTGAATCAAATAATATTTAAGAGTGGGATTTGGTCCCATGTCCTCTAGAATATGAATTTAAATTTGACCATTTGCTCATGTAGAGCGCTTTTGATGGTTGTGAGCTTTTCCATTAGTGACAATTAGTTACTCTTTTCTTCAAACTTCCTACATAATGCCATGTATAAATCATCCCCATTATGAATAGAACCTGATGCAAGTTTAAATACCATTGGATTATTCACAATTTGAAATAAGAGGTAAGGAGTCATACTATGATGTGGTCTTTGGTCACATTATGGATGATGCAAATATTTTTTGTCTTCTATATGTTCTATAGGCATAGTTAAATTTTCCCTCATAAATTAGGGGATGATTTTAATAGTATCTTTGGGAATATAATTGTACTAAGGAAGGATCAATGGGATTCCTCCATTAAAAGTTATAAATGGTTGATTTATCTATACAACCATGAAGGGAATAGAAAATAATCTTCCTTTGTGTGTAGGGAATCAACCAAATGGAGGTGTAGATCAAGATCTAGGAGAAGGTTGTTTTGTGTTTATATCCCTTCTAATAAGGGGAAAATATATTTTAAATCCCCTTATTCTATAAAATATAGGTAGCTTGATAAAATTAAAATTAGATTCCCTTTAAGATGATCTCATTTGTCTTGGCATATAGATGAAAGGTTGATCTTTATGAACTAAGAATGCCCAGATTTGTCGAGTACTCTATAAAGTGCCTTCAATACTTGAATCACTAAGAGTAGTACCAATATATTAGCAATGTTCAAATTTATTCCCATCGACTATGTTAAAAAAAAGTTATCATTCAAAAAGTTCACTTGTATGCGAATGGATCTCATGTTTGACTATACACAATGCTTCTTCACCTAGCATCTTGGACTTATGAATTAGAGAATAATTTGGTGTCTCATTGTAATAATGGGATCATCTCCTAATGTTTGGGACTCTTACACACCTTGGGATGAAAATTCATAGTAGTAAAAATTCTTTCTATTCTAGATACACCTAGTTTAGGACCAAGGCACGAACCTACAAAGAGTAGAATGAAATATATAGTTAACACTAAACCTATAATTGATAAGGGGAAAAGGGAGGGAAAAGATAAGAGATTTATTCAATGAAAAATTCATGAAACATGAATAAAGTGAATGACTCACCTACTTAATGACACAATAAGACTATCAAACTAGATACAAGAACTTCAAACTAGACACAATGCATAAATGTTTCATATGTAGGTAACATAACATAGTGCAAAATTGAGAGGGATGATAAATGATCCATAGATAATTCCTACATAGACTTTTGTATACACAAAATATGACCTAAAAGGAATTGAGGTTCTATGCATAGGTGTGAAGGGAGGACAACAATGAGAGGGATGAACATCCACCTGAAGAGATCAATAACCAATAGTGCACACAGAATGCAAAAAATGAAGAATAATAACTTATTTCTTTTTAATCTCAAGGTCTAAGATAATATTACAAAATTTAATAGGTAGAGATTTATTATACCAATAGAGGGATCTTTGGAGGGCAAATTTTGGTAGCATTATAGTGCTCAAAATATGTCAACCCTTTTATAATGCAAGACATAGGATTCTATAGGAAATGAGAAGCCCATGGGATATTAATTATAATTTCACACACTATATAGGTAGTTACAACATTTAATGATGATGTGGAGAGGTAGTTAGGATCTTTCTCAAAAGAGATCATGTAACTATGCTTTGAAAACCTGATAGCTTCCCCTATATTTAATTTTGTTTTGATTCAGTTCACTTGATGTCCAATCAAATTCGACTACCATCCCTATTTATAGCTACCACCTATCTATCCAATTGGACCTAATATATTGATGTGGAACTATGTTGGCATATATTTTGGTCTTGTCTGAAAACCTTGCATAGAAAGTTAAGTTTTTGCACACATCTCCTTCCTTTGTAAAGTATCATGTGTGGTTGTGTATAAATGGTTAAGTAAATCCTACATAGAGGTTGCACACTGAGTTGGATACACATTCAAACTATGAGATTATGATTAGTATGGAGAGAGATATTGTATATAAA